>CAUYPK010028634.1:0-52178 GCA_963574355.1 Loris lydekkerianus | reverse complement strand
ATGGAGCTGGAACATATCCTACTTAGTAAAGTATCTCAAGAATGGAGGAAAAAGTATCCAATGTACTCAGTACTATTATGAACCATTTTATAATCACTCATACTTTCGTATGAAGAATAGATCACAACTATGGCCCAGGATGAAGGGGGAGAGATGGGAAGGGAGGAGGGAGGCCTAATGGAGGGAGGGTGAATGGTGGAATCACACCTATGGTGCATATTGCAAGGGTACATGTCAGATCTATTAAGCACAGAGTATAAATGTCGTAATACGATAATTAAGTAAATGAGGTGAGGGATAAATCAACCAGTACGATGTAAGCATTTCAAACTGTATAGGAAATCAGCACACGGTACCCCCTAAATGCATTAATGTATACATGATCTACCTCTTTTTTATTTAATAAAAAAAATTAAAAATAAATAATAAGTAAAAGTGAAAAAAAAAAAAAAGAGAGAGAGAAAAGAAAAAAGTATCATCATTATATCAGGATACTTCTACCTCGGGCAGAGTTGCACAGCCATACCAGTGTTCTTCTCCAGTATAACTTCCCCAGACCAAAGAGAAAAATGGAAGGAAGTCTGGCAGGGACACTCCTTCAGTTCTGCCCATGTTGAATGTGAGTACACACTTGTGAAGACATGTAAGTCAGTCCTTCATGTGTTTCTCTCTTCCTATTTTAGACAACCAATTCTTTATCCATTATGCTTTCCAGCAAGCCACTGCAATGTGACCTGCACAGTGCGTTCCTTGGTTGGTTCTCCACATCTGTACATTAACTTCTACTCTGTTTTTCTACAGCACTCTGAGCACTTGAAATTTCTATCAGGCAAGCAAAGCCTAGTCCAGGTTCTATGTCTATTCCTTTCAAGACCCATTTGTAGCCCTCTGGGGCTACGAGCATCAGTCTCACTTGCCAGCTATACACAAAGGCCTTCCCACCTGGGAATCTGCCACCTAGCCATCAGCAGTCTGTCTCTTCTGCTGGCAAACAGAACAGTTTTTATTGGTATTATTGATTATGAACCTATACATGTTAATATGATACTATATGTTAATTGGGAGAACATTTAAACATAATTGGTTCTAAATATTCACAGCATACTGCACTTAAATTGCCAGCCTGGTCTTGCTATGGAAATCCAGAAAGTGTATACCACTCTATGGGGTTGTGTTCCAATGTATTAGGACACCAAAAGAGCCCTAATAAAGGAGCAAATAAATATCAACTCCAAAGCCATGCTAGTAAAATTTTAATGACTAGTCCTCCAGTCGTGATGGGGGAAAGGGTTTGATCTGTAGTCTTTGCCAAGATTCATGGCTACTAAAATACCCCCACCATGGCTGACTAAGCTACCAACTTGACATCTTTAAATGTGGAGTTCAGAAAAAGTGTTCACAGTCAGCATTTACAATTTTGTGCAAGCCAGATCCAGCATATCACTGTGACAGTAGCAACCCCAAAATTGCATTAGAACTGACATAATCTCCAAATCTTACTAGGCAGGGCTTCCCTTGCTTAATAGCATTTGAAAAACTTTTATGGGGTATACTAATCCACCATTCTTGGCCTCTGTATTTCAGAATTTATAACACATTGTAGTCTACTATTGACCTTTAAGTACAAATATCTATTTCCCACCTTGATTTATATCTTTTGAGGGGAAATATTTTATCAATTCATGCATAGAACTTCTTATGATTAGATTCTGAGACCTGTTAACTTACAAAGTATATCTTTTATCTCAATTTTCCCACAAACGTGAAACCTAAATGCCACACTTTAAACTTGTGGTTAAAGGGTCACATTTAAGGTTACACTGTTCTAGAATACAATTTATGCTTTAATTATATCCCTTTCAAATACTCATAGAGATTAAAAAAGATTAACCTCCGTATAAACATTTTCAGTCTGAGCGAAGATAAGAATAAGTGAGTCAATAAAAAGCAAAGTATTTTAAGGTGAAAGTGATGAAAAGTTAAACTTGGATGACACAGTAGTGCTAGAAAGAGCATCTCAGGGTAAATGATAACTTTGGTTATCATATTTAGGAAGTATAATTTTGACTCTCTGTTTGATAAATCCAATAGACATCTTGTGTTTCATACCCTCTTTCATTCCTTCTTGAACTCCACATACACACAGCTTCCACACTGTTCTAATTCCTCAAACAAGTTCCCCAAACCATCCTGATCTCTTCGTACAGTGGTTACCATTTCCTTCCTATCTTCTTGCTGGGCTCCCAATACCCACCTGCTCTCTGCTTGTCCCAGCTCTTCTTCGTGAACTCTCACTGGTTAATTTTATCTCCTTTTATAATTTAACTTTATAATTGACACTCAAACCTATGTCTTCAGCTCAGAAATTTCTCCAAGTTGCATGTTTTTCTGCTTAACTTTTAGTTAGACATCTGCTGCTGGATGTTCCACAGGTTCTACACATTCAGAAGTGACCTAAAGTGAGTGTACATCTTCATACTAAACTCTGTTTCTGAACCTAGAAGGTTTTACTTTGGTTGTACCATGATTAACTTTCTTACCTAGCTTGGAAACCTGAGACATCATCCTGTGGAGAGATTTAATACCTATGCTACAAAATCTCCACACTATTCTCCCATTCCATTCCATTATCACCTTCAAAATACTATTTTTATGTATATTGTAAAGTGATAAAAATTATTTAATAAAACATTATTTTAAAAAAACCTAAAAATATTATTCAAAATAGGTAGAGGAAATGTCAGTTTTGACATTTTGACAAATATCCCCAAACTCATATTGGGATTATGGGAGAGAAATGGATGTTGTAGCCATGTAAATAAAGCCCTATTTTCATGGCTTTCTCTCAGTCTCTGTGGCAAATTTCAGGTAATCTGAGGAGCCCATTTGGATCCACATAGCAGAAGTTGATAGCCACTGGACTGTAGAATAAAGTTCACATCTTGGGATGACATGTAAAAACGTCCATGACACACTCCTTCTCCCCAACTTGTCTTCACAGTCCAGCAATCTCAAACCAACGGGCACTTCCCCGAGAATCACACTGTCATTCTCTGTCATCTTTGATTATATTTTCCCTTTGAGACTCTCCACTTAATGTCATTTAGTCCTTTACTAGAATGTTGTAAATTTAAATTATATGACATTTCTCTCATTCATTAGTCACACATCCCCATGTGAACAAAATTAAAAAAAAAAAATACTTGCTATCATGGGATTTATAATCCTTTGGGGGGGAGACAGACAATAAGCAAACAAATACAAAAACCCCTGTAAATGGGGAACTGCTTAAATCATCTGTTATTAGTGCCACGCTGGCCACATAACAGGCACTCCAAAATATATTTAGTGAGCATCTTTTAGTTGCCATTTACAATGATAAATGCTTTCATATATATGATAGTTTTAATTCTCAAAAATGTGTCAAAAAGAAATATTACTTTGCCTCTTTTGTAGATGGAGACAGGGCTCAGAGAACTTTATAAATTTACCTATGGTCACATATCAGGAATGTATGAATCTTAATACATTTCAGAAATTTCCAATGTCAGAAGATATCCATGTTTACGATAATATTGCTTTTTTGTAACTTTACAAAATTATAGAGTCCATCTGTATCTCAAGTCAGTTCACATGCTCAAATTTTTTAATCCTAGGTAGATTTTACTAAATTCTAGGAAGCTTAGGGGAAGTTTTACAGTGTAGCCTTTAGAATTCAAAGGATTTAATCATGAGCAGTGATTCTGCAAAATATGCTCTCAGAGCCCCACTGGTTTCATCTATAGGAAGGAACAGTCTCCTGCAGCATCTGTTAGAATGAAATGGCTTTGAGAAGGGAGGAAAAAGCGTAAGTGGTGTACTGAATGTCTGGTACTTAAAGCATTATTTGCTTTATATATAAGCACCATATTAAAGCTTTAGTTATTCTTTTTGAAAATGCATACTGCTATGCAATAAAATTCTCAAATATTAGATGTGGGCTTCAAACATAATCAGAAAATATGATTTATAGTAGTATGTGATTATTATAAGAATACAATGAGAATAAATAGTGTGAACAATGTCAAAAATTAGGCACTTGAGTACTTGGACTGCTGGTTCCTGCTGCCCAGATGCAGAAAAACATGCCGTACAGATTAAAGCCTTTCCCTGGAAAGTTTGAACAAATATTCTTTGTGAGCCTGCTGGAGTAAATTTTCAAGAGAAGACAAAATCAGAAAAGCTCAAATTCATATTTTATTTCAAATAATCTCCTTTCATTTATTGTCAAAATAGGGAGAATTTTGGGAATTTAGTATAATCTGGGCAGGTATTATTTGCCATAAATGAAGAAATATCCCCTTAAGAAAACTTCCTAATTGTATCATGAAAACTTAATAACTCAAAAAATGGCCTCCTTGCTGGAAAACACAGGAAAATAATTTTCTATCTTTGTGTCTAATTTTTTTTAATATGAAAAATGCTTTAGGTACGTAGGTTCTTACTGTTACTATGAAACTGTTGTATCATGCTTAAATACTCATATTATTTCTTTGGGTTTTTTAAATCTGAAGCTGTTACTTTACCTGTTTGATTTGATTACCTAGGAGGAGGGGGAAGATGGCTGACCAAAGACAGCTTTCAACAGAAGATCCCATCCAGAAAGAGACATAATGGCCAGAAAGAACCCAATAAAGCTGAAGGTTGGGAGCTGAGCTGAGAGAAAAGACTAATAACTGTACATCATTCCTGGTGAGGCAAGTTGCGACTTTAAGAAAGCAATATTCAGGTACAAAACCCATCCCAAAGAGGACAAGAGTCTGTCCCCTCACCAAAGAGAGTGATTTGCTGTGTGACTTCTACAAGTGAGCAGTGAACAGAAGACCTCTTGTCTCACCCCACAGGACAGAGTTGCTGAAGGCTGGGTCTCCTTCTCCAGAGAGACACCACTGTGAGCCTGGGGATTCTCTTGACTGGCATGAAAGTTGAACAAATATCCTTTCTGACATTTTGAACTCCCAGTCCATCCTTCCCTCCTTGTCTGGCAGCCTGGAAGCCCACCCCCTGCAGAGACTGAAGTACCCACGGTTCCTTGCTAGGGCTGGGCATTGCAGGGGCTGCAGAAGCACAGCTGCACTGAAACTGTGACTTGAGCAATAGGGGAGAGAGGCTCGGGGGGAGGGTGACTGGCCCAGCACTATGAAAGTGCAATATTAGCGGTGGGTGAAGGCTCAGGAACCTGCATGCAGGTGCCTGCCATGCAGCAGTAGTGATAGTAGTGTGATCCCACCAGGGTCAAAATTTAGACACATCCCCAATTCTGTGGACTTCCAGAGGGAGCCAGATTTTGCCCTGCCTGTGTACCAGATGAGCAGTGTGGCTGGGGCAGAGGTGTGGTCTCTGAGGGAGAAAAAAAAAATGTACTGCATCATTAACCCCTGGCTTGGAACAAACTCAGGTGGAACACTCCCAGTTTCCATTGAACACCAGAGGAAGTCAGACTTCAGCTCTCCCTACCAGCTGGAGGCAGAGTGTGGGAGGCTGGCCAAGGAGGCATTGACTCCTTCTTTGACTCTGGCAGGTGCAAATCTCTGGCACATTTGCTTATTGGAGGGAACTAGGCCACAGCCCCACAGGGTTACCAGTGACTGGGTGTGGTGAGGGTGCAAGGTGGGGAAGGAAGCACCAGCTCCCTGGACAAACTTTTTTGCTGGGTGGGCCTTTCTGACTCCACAGAGCACCTGAATGAGTCACTCTTGTGCTGCCAGTGGACTCCTGCTATCAAGTTGCTGGAGAATTTTTGAACTCTCTCGGTTGATCAGTGATTGTACTGATCAGGACAATGGGTTTGGAACTCTCAACCTGGGCTGGTTATCCAGGGACCCACCAGGGTTGAGCCTGCCCCAGTTGTGAGGTAGTAGGAGAGTCTGATTTTCCCTTCCAGGTGTTTCCTATCAGGGGTGGGATGTCTCAGTGGCTTGTATTTATCTTCAGTTGAAATTTCAGCCCAAAGCCACAGATTCACTAGGATAGGATAGAGACTAGCTAAATACAAGGCAGAGCCACCTAGCCCCATCACACCAAGCAGGTCGCCCAAGTCTCAGGCTGCAGTACTGAATGGGACCTTTATAAAGCTGTAGGGTCATCAGTCCCAGCTCTTTGTTAAAAGGCTCCTTAATTACAACTCCAGGAGCTCACAATCCAATTTCACCTTACCAGCTTCTCTAGCTAAATGGTGAAAAATAATCACAGGGAAGAATCAGCAGAAAAATTATGGCAACAAGAATAATTAGAGCAGATCAACTCTGCCAAGGAACAACAAAGGAAACACAATAGAAGATGCTAGTCATAAAAAAAAAAAAAAAAAAATGACTGATATGTCAGAAATCAAGACCAGAATATGGATGGCAAATAAGGTTAATAGAATGGATGTAAAGTTGGAATTAGAAATTCAAGGAGTAATTCAAAAGTTGTCTCAAGAAATCAATGAATTCAAAGACAAAATCTCAAAGATTTAGAAAAAAAATGAAGCAAGAAATTGTAGCCCTCAAAGATCTGAGAAACACAGTAGAATCCCTCAGTAACAGAATGGAGCAGGCAGAAGAAAGGATCTCTGACACGGAAGACAAAGCTCTTGAATGCTCCCAAATGCTCAAGGAGGCAGAGAAGTGGAGGACAAAAACAGATCATTCTTGAGAGTGTTGTGGGACCACTCCATAAGAGGAAACATTCACCTTATAGGAATTCCTGAAGGAGAAGAAGATGGTCCTAAAGGCACCAATGCTCTACTCTAAGATATATTGGAGGTGAATTTCCCAAGCATGGCAAGACATACAGAAATTCAGATAGCAGACAGTTTCAGAGCCCTAGCACAACTTAATCCAAATAAAGTATTGCCTAGACACATTGTAATTAACTTTGTCAAAGTTAATATGAGGCAGAAAATTCTGTAAGCAGCCAGACCTAAGAAAATTATAACCTACAAAAGGAAGAATATTAGAATGACTGCAGGTCTATCAGCTGAAACTTTTAAAGCCAGAAGATGATTTATAGCATTGCAATTATAGCATTGACCTTCAATCTCCTAAAATAGTGGTTCTCAACCTGTGGGTTGTGACCCACGGGAACACAGTTGAGAACCACTGTCCTAAAACATAAAAACTTTCATCCCAGGATCCTGTATCTAGCTAAACTGAGTTTCATTTGGGAGGGATAAATCAAATACTTTAATGACATAGACACATTGAAGAAATTTGTCATAACTAAACCAGCTCTCCAGGATATTCTCAGGACCATCCTCCACAATAACCTGCACAATGCTCCACCACTAAAGTAAACTCACCCAGAAATTTTCAAACAAAACCCCACTTCCACAGTGGTGAAAGGATTAAAAATGTCCACAGGATGTTCAAAAAACTTGACACCTAAAACACTAACAGGTTTATCAATTCTCTCAATTAATATGAATGGTTTAAATTGTCCTCTAAAGAGTCACAGTTTGGCTGACTGGATACATAAACTCAGATTAGATATCTGATGCATACAAGAATCTTATCTTACCTTAAACGATAAAAATAGACTCAGGGTGAAGGGATAGACATCTACAATTCAGGCATATGGCAATCAGAAAAAAAGCAGGTGTTGAAATTTTATTCGCAGATATAATAGGTTTTAAACCAACAAAGGTAAAGAAAGATAAAGATGGTCACTTCATATTTGTCAAGGGAAACACTCAACATGAAGAGGTTTCGATTATTAACATCTATGCACCCAACCAGAATGCTCCTCAGTTTATAAAGGAAACCCTAATAGACATGAACAATTTGATATCTTCCTGCACCACAATAGTTGGAGATTTCAACACCCCTTTGGCAGGGTTGGATAGATGCTCCAACAATAAACTAAACAAAGACATATTGGACTTAAACTTGAGCCTACAACAAATGGACTTCATAGACATCTATAGAACATTTCATCCTAATAAAACTGAATACACATTTTTCTCATCAGCCTATGGAACATCCTCCAAAATTGATCACATCTTAGGTCTCAAGTCTATCCTCAGAAAATTTAAAAGAATAGAAATTATTCCTTGTATTTTCTTGAACCATCACAGAATAAAAGTTGAATTCAACAACAACAGGAATCTTCATACTCATACAAAGGCATGAAAACTAAATAATGTTATGCTGAATGATAGCTGGCTCATAGATGAGATTAAGAAGGAAATTACCAAACTTTTGGAACAAAATGACAATGAAGCCACGAATATCAAAACCTGTGGGATACTGTAAGGTAGTCCTAAGAGGGAAATTTATAGCATTGCAAGCCTTCCTCAAGAGAATGGAAAGAGAGGAAATCACAATTTAATGGGACATCTCAAGCAACTGGAAAAGGAAGAACATTCCAACCCTAAACCCAGCAGAAGGAAAAAATAAACCAAAATTAAAGCAGAATTTAGTGAACTTGAAAACAAAAGAATCATTCAAAAGATCAATGAATCAAAAAGTGTTTTTTTTTAAAAAAAGATTAACAAAATTGATAAACCTTTGGCTAACCTAGTCAGAAACAGAAAAGTAAAATCCCTAATATCAATCAGAAATGATAAAGGTGAAATAACAATAGACATGTCAGAAATTTAAAAAATCCTTAATGAATACTATAAAAAACTCTATTCTAAGAAATATGAAAATCTGGAGGATATACACCAATACCTGGAAGCATGTCACCTTCTTAGACTCAATCAAAAAGAATTGGAAATGTTGAATAGATCTATATCAAGTACTAAAATAGCATCAATTATACAAAATCTCTCAAAAAAGAGAAGCCTGAGACCAGATGACTTCACAGCATAATTCTACCAAACCTTTAAAGAGGAACTAGTACCTATATTACATAACCTTTTCCAAAACAGAAAAAGAAGGAATACTTCCTAACACATTCTATGAAGCAAATATCACCCTGATCCCCAACAAAGGATCCAACAAAGAAAAAAAATTATAGACTAATATTATCAATGAATATTGATGCAAAATAGTCAATAAAATCTTAGCAAACAGAATTCAACAACACATCAAAAAAATTATACACCTTGATCAAGTTGGTATTATTTCAGGGTTACAGGGTTGTTCGACATACACAAATCTATAAATGTAATACATCACATAAATTAAATAAAATCAAAGACCGTATGATTCTCTCAATTGATGCAGAAAATGTTTTTGATAATAGCCAGCATCCTTTCATGATCAGAACACTTAAGAAAATAGGTATACAAGGGACATTTCTTAAACTGAAAGAGGCCATCTACAGCAAACCCACAGCCAATATCATATTGAATGGTGTAAAATTGAAAACATTTCCACTTAGTTCCAGGAACTAGGCAAGGATGCTCATTATCTCCACTTCTTTTCAACATAGTAATGGAAGTCTTAGCCATCACAATCAGGCAAGAGAAGGCAATCAAGGGTGTCCAAATAGGGTCAGAGAAGATCAAATACTCACTCTTCACAGATGACATGGAAACCCCCAGAGACTCAATTACAAAGCTCTTAGAAGTGATAAAGGAATAAAGAGCATCTCTGGATAGAAAATAAATACTCACAAAACAGTAGCTTTCATTTGATTATCTAAATTCTAAAAGCAGATTACAACAAATACTGTCTTAAAATTTTTTCAGCTTATACATATGTTTAAAATACAGATTTTGAAAATTATTTGCATATACTATTACTTACGCATTTTTGTGTATAATTTAACCAAATGGTATATGTAATTCTATATCATAATTTCTTCATGTGACATTATATATAAATACTGAATCACCATTTATAATAGCTTCCCAATAATTTATTGAGAAGATATTCTATTGTTTACTTAATCTTTGGGGGGACATTTAGGTTATTTTTAGTTTTTTTTCCTGTATTCTTAACACTTGTTTGCCTAATCTTTAAGAGTCTTCAGGAATTTTATGTATTTAGAAGTTTTCTTAATAATTATAAAATAAATATATAAAAGACTCTACTAGTAAATCTTCTTATTTTCTGCATCTCCATATTTTAACATGAATAAAGCCTGAAGTCTTGGTTTTATTTGGATACATGAAACAGGTAACAATAGTGATTTTTTAGATAATAGTGTTTGTCAAATCCATTATATATACATATTTTACAGTAATTCTGTAAGACAAATATTTTTCTCCATTTACAAACAACTATTTTAATATTTTCCTGGTTTGTTAAAATGGGTGTCTGCAGGGTGGTGAGGGTGAGAGGTTGAGAAGAAAAAGGATAGTAGGAGTTTGTGTGAAGGAGTCTGAATTCAGCCTTGGAGATGTTGGATGCCCAAATGAAGTTATATAGCAAGTTAAGTGAACACACATTTTGAAACTTGGAAGGGATGATTTTTCTTAAGAGACCAATTTGAAAGCCTTTCTCATTAGATGTGGACAAGAAGCTGTGGAACTGAAAGAGATTATCCTAGTAAAGTATGCAACACTTCAGGCACAGGAGGCAAGTCCACAATCTTGGAGCAGCAGTACACTTGGCAAAAAGAAGAAAAGAAACTCAGGAAAGAACAAAAAGAAGAAAAGAAAAGTATAAGGAAATAACCATGGATGATGTCTTAGAAATCAAGGAAAGAGACAATTTCCAGGACAGGACATTAACCATTCATTGGTGATCTTGCTTAAAGGATGCTTTTGTTGATATCTAGGGGTGAAGGGTGTGAGGGATTTTGGTGGGCTGATGATCTGCTGTCCAATTTAATGGACAGAACTGTTTTGGAAGGCAAATGTGAAAAACAAGAAAAAAATGCTGCTCTTTTATAAACTGTAGTAACAAAGCTCCTGCATAGGTAGATGGAAGGACCAGCCACTTTGCCATGGAGACACTGAAAGCCACCTTCTTAGGACCCCTTGTCCTGAGTTCAGCCTAGTTTTATGGGAAAGTGATACTGAATGTTTTCTCAATGCCCAAAGTAGATATTCCAGTCAAAATAAGCAAGAGATACAACCTGTTAATTATCTTATATAACTAATGAATAAAACCAAGAGCAAGTACTCTTTTCTTGTCCAGTTTGTATAATTTCAAATTATTTAAACTATGAGCTATTAAGTTATGATGATGATAGCTGCCTTTTTCCTTCAGATTGGTATTTTTGTTTTCCATGAACCAGGAGTTGGCAGCAGGATTCTGTTTTTGAACAGTTCACAATTTGTTAACATTGATGCTTAAATATCTGTTTTTAACCAAAGTCAAAATACTGTAGGGAATTGAGGAAAGCTGTGCAGATGTTACCATTTCTACACTCCCTCAATGCATGACCTTTAAACATCCAGCCCTAATGCTCCCCTGCAGCTGCATGGCTTCAGAAAGCTTACAGAAAAAAAGTGCAACTGTGAGTTCATGACATCCTCTGATAATTACTGCTACTATTTGAGTCTGCAGGAGACAATTCTTTGTTCTGCCTTACTTTTGTTTAGCAAATCAAACCAAAATAAAACAACAAAAAGTGCTATTTACATCTTTATTTTCCTTATGTTTCATATTCAGAGTATTACAAGAACTACCAAAATCACATGAAGCCCCTGGCATTCTCTTACTGAACTGTGCAAAAATACTTTTAATTGGATAAAATGAGCAAATTTCATGCCAAGTACAAAGGCACATGTTTAGCATCATAATCTCCTCTTTTTCCCAAGTTGTTTTCCAAATGTTGACATAACCAAATCTCATCCACAACTCTGGAGTTGCAAAAAGAATGGATTAAGGTTACACTACAATTGGAGCTTATAGATTCCCTTCTCCAGAAGACAGGTGTTCCTTTGTCTTCTCACTTTAGTATTCATTCACTCACTCATTCATTCATGCAACAAAAATGTTTCAAAGATAATTTTCAGCCAACATTTTCTTTTTAGGATGTTTAGCAATCAAAAGAATGAAAATATTCCCTGCACAGATGATAGCCTAGTAAGGAAAGGCATGTAAACACATGATAATTACAGCCTGCGGTTCCCATAGTAGGAACAGAAGATGTGAATAGAAGATGCAAGTTGCCTAGAGTGTTGGTGATGGGTGTGGGGTGTGGTAGAGAAGTCTCCCAGAAGCCTGAGGAGAGACTGGGGCTGAAGGCTGAGTAGTACCACCATGATTCTGTTGCAGTAGCCAGGGTTACATGATATTTTTGATTGAGCCATATATATTTCTGTCATCAAGACACAAGTTTGGTCAAAGGGGAAAAATTTTAAAAAAAGAAAATGAACAGATAAACTCAAAGCTAAAAAGGCATTAACTAATGTAAATACATTGATTATGACAAATAACCTTTTATCTATAACTAGATCTATATCTATGTGTAGATATAAAAAAGAATTGATACTGAAAAAGTGTTAGCGTTAATAAAAATGTTACAAATGTAAGTATTAGGTCATTAAATGCTCCAATTCAATATTTATTGAAGAGTCGTGAGATTGCTAGAACTGATACAAGTCTCAGACAATTAAATGGCCATTGCTTTTTATATATAAGAAATTTTCAGGGTATTGTACAATTCCTTTAATTGAATGACAAAAGACAAACAAAAATAAAATGCTTTTAGATGTCAGAGATATTATGTCTACTCAATAATTGCATGATGATATTAAAAAAGCATAATTTGGGGACTATTTTAATTTCATGACTCCTTATTTCCATTTCAGAGCTATGTGAAATAGGGCATAGTGACATCATAATTTTAGAGAGATGACCTCAGAGTCAAGACAAATTTTTTAGAAAGGAGGAATTTGGCATGAGGAAATGGAATTTACTTAACAAACCAGTCAGAATAATTGCAGCATAATGTTCATTGAAGATATTAGATGCTTTAATGGCAGTTGCTGATGAAAATTACTCTCTTTAGCACAATAAAAATTCATGATCTCTTTTACATACCTGAAAAATTGATAACAATATATCCAGCTTTTGGTTTTTATTGTAATTAATGCAACATGACTTAATTAACTTGTTTTCAAGATTTTGCCATCTGTTAGTACCATAAATCTTTGAGTAAACTTGGGAATTTTTGTATCATCTTGTATCACAGACAATACGGCAAAGAGAATACTTAGCGCCATTCATGTGTCTATGCTAAGACTTCTAACCGTAATCCTCTGTTTACTTCCATGGTGAACTAAAAGGAAATTATATGCCATTTCTTTCATCATTTTGTTTTTCTTCTTTGCTCAGTTTTATAATGTGCAACAAATAAATACTTACATGTGAAATACTAGACAGATACAATACTAAATGAATTCTATGGGCAACTCATCTTATCAGAGGAAATGGATGACAAAGTAATGTAACGCACTTTCCTTTTCCTAGGTTCTGTTTTATCTTTGTTGGTTAGACATAAAAGGAATAATTTAAACAAAAAGTGGTAATATTGTTCCCCATCCACAGGATCAGGTCTTTCTGTACTGATGCTGGTGCCAGGGAGTAGTCTCCCTGCCATTAGGTATTTTAGCAGAAAACTGGATACCACCAAAAATTCTTTTTTTTAACCTCGAACATACAGTTTTTTTAAAACCCCACAGATCCAGTCATGTAAATATATGTCTTGTTTCTGAACCCTTCTTCCACTAACATACATAAAATATTCAGCAGAATGATTTATGTTCAAATTAAAACCTAATACCATTACAAAGCCTGATCCTAACAATAACTCTGCACTTACCTACTTTTGTGTCTTATCTTGTCCTTGTGGTATCAAGAGTCCACGATGGTCTGGTGCCCACTCACTTCACTTGCTTCTCTCTTGCAGCACCTCCCACCCTCCCTTTCAGTCATTTCAGCTGAATGGAGGTCCTGGAATATTCTGGGCTGGTATGTTTATGCTGCTGGGATTGCCCAGACCTCTGAAGGGCACAGTCAGCTCTATTACATCTTTCTTTGTTTGTTTTGTTTTTCTGTTTGTTTGTTATTCAATACATATTTATTATGTTAAAGATCTGCTATATGCCAGATTCAGGACTAAGTCTTCGTAATGAAAAACAAAACAAAAAAAACCCCATCAAATTTGCAACTTCAAGGACCCCAACAGTCCTGAAGAAGATGACACTGAAACTAATCAGATAGTCACTAACTTGTCATGACTCCCAACTCCTACCTCCCCCTAGTCTTCCTGCTGCTTCAGCCCACCTGGCCTCATTGTAACCAGACCTCCCACTTCAGCACCTGCATACACTGTGCCCTTGGGTTGAGATACTCTCCCTTCACAGACCATCATATCTTATTCCCTTATTTTATTAAGTTCTCTGTTCAAATATCTTCTCACAGTGGCCTGTACTCATAATCTTTTTCAGGGCTAAAAAAATATATTTTCCCATTATTTTTAAAATTTTTGTGTTCAAAATATGCATTGCTACTGAAGTTATACATGTTTTTTGCTGACTTTTCTGTCTCCCCAGAATATAGGTTCCATTGAGGCTGGAACTTGGTCTCTTTGTCCTCAAGGCTTAGAACAGTGCCTGCTATGTGGTAGGCTCTTCTTACATATTTGATGAAACAGTAAATGGATTACACAGTAATTTAAGCATGCACTGAGATGTTATACTAGGAGAAAGTCCAGGGTGTAACAAGAGCATAAACACATGGGGGTGGGACAGACAATCTAAAGGGATCCATAGAAGAATGTCATTGTGATGGCTAAACTGAGGTCTGAAGAATGACAAGGTGTTAATCAGACCTTAGGACAAAAGTTTCACGTGAGTCCTGAAATCTCTGTGAAGAGAAATGTAATGAACAACATAATCGATCTCTGAAAAATGGCAGTTTATTCATGAAGAAAATATTTACTAGTATTTCTTGAGAATTTACAATATGCCAGGCACTATTCTAAGGGCTTACCTGAATCAACACATTTAATTTTCTCAGCAACACTTAGGAATAGATGCAATCCTCATCCCCAGTTTACAGATGAGGAATCTGAAATAGAGAGAGGAGAAGCAACTTGTCTATGAGCACACACACAGCAAGTAAGTGCTGGGGTTAGGATCTGAACCTTGATCTTGTGCCTTAGTCTCTGCACTCTTAACAACTACTCTGTAAGAAGACTATCGCAAAAGTAAACTTATTTTTGTCTAACTAATTAACAGATTACATATAATTCCAATCAGGGGTGGAGGGTTAGAAATTTGCAAGAAGTGGAGCCCAAGAAAGAAAATGACATTCATTTGCAATAATAGCCCATTGGGAAAGCTAATAGAAGTTTGAGTAAATGATATTCTTAGATATTCCAACTATAAAAATCTATGCAAAGATTGGGAGACCAATTTCTAAATGGTGGTCACCTGATTTCTAAGATTATGGGTAATTTGATGAAATAAAATTAAAAAACCTTGTATAATTCCATCAAAAATTAAAGTATTTAGAACATCTGTAAACTATAATGTCCTATTAAGACCAAAGTACTGACCAGATGATTATGTACTGCACTGGGACAAAATAAATGAAGAAACACATGGTCTGGGACATCCTGAAATTCAAAGGCACAGGAAAATGTACTAGTCTAGGGTAACTGTGAGAAATACTTGGCTAGTTTTTAAAGAGTATGTTAAAACCAAGACTCTTATTTCTTTCTGGCATAAATATTAATATAAATGACTTGTATGAAAAAAACAAATGTCACATTTGCTTTATTGAGAATATAAATTATTATTTATGATCAGTATATTGTTTGTATGCTGATTATACTGTTAAAATGTTATACCTTTTCTTTTCTATAATTATATTCTTGAAATCTTATTTAAATTATTAATTTACTTAGGAAAATTCTCATAGAAAACACAAGAGTTTCCTCTATATTAGTAATTTTACTGAAATTGCTAAGCAGAGGCATAGAAATGAATCTGACTTGATATTTTTAGGAGATTTTATTGATGGTAATAGCACAAGTCAAAGGGCAATGAGGTTTTTCAGAGAATAAACAGGTGTAAATTGAGTACTTAATATATGCTGGTACTGGACTGGCCACTACCATGTAATTAATCCTCTGAGGTGTGTTGAATCAACTGTTTTATAAAAAATTACTGATTATTTTTAGATTCCATGTACTTAGATGTAATTCTATAAAATCATTTTGCAGGCTGAACTACATACAGTGATGGTGGTGTTGCAAAAAGTAATGTGACTATTAAAAATGTGCCTTATGCAGAATTTTAAATTGTATCCTATTCTCCATTTGATATAACTACATTATAAATTTTTAATATTTCTTGAAACATCATTTTTAGTAAAACTTTATAGCTGATAACAACTAGAAGTGTTATGTACCAAGCATTATTGTTAGTGATACACACACACTCATTTCTAAGAATGCATGTATGAATTCTCAGAATATACAAATATATAGACATATATGTACATACACATATAAAGCACTAAGCATATATGTGTTCTTAGAATATGTAAAGTGTATATGTATAGATACATGTAAATAGGTAAGAATATAAATATTCTTAGAGTATCTATCAAGAAAGAAAATTTCCACCACTCCAGGTGCTATTATTACTCATAATTTACGAAAAATAAAAGCTTAGAGAAAGAGTGTTAAGCAACTTACTTGAGTTCTCACAGTCAGTATGTAGTAGAGGCAAGTGTAATAATGAAATAGTAGTCTAGCTCTGGAGTTCATAATGTTAACCATCTTGATTTGCTAATACTACTTCAGATAATGAAAATTTGGGTTATTGGCTCAGCGCCCATAGCTTAGTGGTTAGGAAGCCAGCCACATAGATCGGGGTTGGTGGGTTTGAACCCCTCCCAGGATTGCTAAACAACAACAACTTCAACAACAACAACAACAAAAATAGCTGGGCATTGTGGCAGGCACCTGTAGTCCCAGGTACTTGGGAGGCTGAGGCAAGAGAATCGCTTATACCCAAGAGTTTGAGGTTGCTGTGAGCTGTGATACCACAGCGCTCTACTGAGGGGGACATAGTGAGAATCTGTCTTAAGAAAAAAAAAAAAAGAAAGAACGAAAAGAAAAGATAATTTGAGTTATCTAAGCAATCTAGATATCTGTATGGACTGTTCTTTAATTCATTTACCAGAATTTTAGTATTTTATTTTTCTTTACATTGTAATTTTCTGTTAGTTTGAAATAGGAGAAAACTAGAGTCCTTAAATGTTTTAAATTATTGAAAGATACAGTGTATATAAAAGAACATTTCCTACAAGACCTGAACCTTTGTGTACACTGAATAAATGTTAACAACTCTTGTTATGGCTACTGACTCAGTAAATCCTATAATTTATTACATTAAAGTCCAACATAATGTCTCTAATATATGTTGCTAGAAGGTTACCCACATTTGAGATTCTGCAATGCACACAAAGAATGCTTAACCTTGAAATATACATCATATAATATCAGAGGTTTCTCTTTTTCTCTCATACCCTGTTGCGTGACCGCTAAGAAATCTTGGCTCTAGGAGAGAATACTAACGCGTATTAGTCAACAATTCCAGTGCTACTACTATCGGTCTAAGTGCCATTATTTTTCTTCTGAGACTATTGCAACAGCATCTAACTGCTCTTCCATCTGTTACTCTTGAGCTTTGTAGTATTTCTCAACACAGAAGCCAGAATAACAATTCAAAAATTTAGTCATTTTGTATTAGCACTCTGTTCAAAGCCCAGAGACTTTACAGTGGCTTTGAATGTTCTGAGCAATCTATTATTTTGGCCACTACATGTTCACCCCACTTTGGCCACACTGAGCTCCTTGTTCTTCCTTACATGCTCAGAGGTGTTCTCCCTTTAGGAATTCCACATTTGCTTTTCCCATTGACTCTAAAAAACTGAACGCATATAATCGCATGGCTAAGTCTCCTATTATCTTTTCATTGAAGTCAAACACGACAGCCGAATGTGAAATTGTAAACTTACTCTTTCTTCCTAACCTGTCTTTTTAGATCCTGCCTATCTTTCTCTACCTACTTTTCCCCATAGAATTGGTCACTTGATGACATGCCATAGAATGTAATTATTTAATATGTTTATTGCATATTTGTCTGTGTTTCCTCTGGAATATAAGCTTCAAAAAGAAACACAATCTCTGTTCTTTTCACTGATATATCCTTGTGTGCTTAGTAAAATTTGTAGTACATAATAGTCACTCAATAAAGTCTCATTTAATAAATAGATAGTTGGACTTGCATACATTTCATTTAACAATTATTTATTGAGCACTTATATGCATAAATTAGAAAAATATGATTCTTATAAAAATAACTCATGGACTGTAAATTTCCATATGATGATGGTCATTAACATAACCTTTTTCAGTGTAGGATGAAATGAATTATAAAATGAAATAATGCATTAATTACTAATTGAATACTACTATTGTTCTCATAGGGATTGAAGACTCATTTTTCTTGCTGATGAAGTACAAAGAATAGAGTATTTGGATATTCCATCTCTTTTTACTACATAAAAGTGACTTACAGTTCATTCAAGTAAGAGAATGAAATGGGAAAAAATAGAAATCCATTAAAACACTGTTCAAGACACATTTTGAGAAAAGATTTGTATTTACAAATACAGATATACAATATAATTGTGCATAATGTAGAAATTTTTGCAATTTTGAGATAATTATTCAAGAAATACATTTATTTTCCAAATTTCCATTGTTTGATAATTCTCTGATCAAAAGGCAGGAAAGGAAAGAGAGTGCAGATTCCAACCATCCCCCCTAAATAGTTGTACTCTAATTCAATGAAACCAGAACAAGTTTGGCAGAGATGGAGATCAGTTATGTGAATGCCAGAACAATTGCTGATGTGCCTCGGCAAGGGACTATATTATCTCCCAAGGTATATAAGAAGCTTGAGAGGATTTAGTATTTATGTTTAAGAATATTAGAGGTGTTATAAATGTTTTGGTTGCAGAGATTGCTGTTGAACTGCTTGAGATAAAGGTATATTTGTACCTACCTAGATAGTGTACATGGTACCCTTTAAGTTTGATTTCTCCCATCCCTGCCTCCCCCCACTCACCACATACTTGATTTCCATTGAGTTTTACTTCCATCTGTGAACATGAGTGTAGTTCAGTGAGTTCCAACTTTTTACATGTGCGTAAGAAAGATGCATATCTTTTCATTTGGAAGAGACAAATAAAGTGGTAAGCAATCAAAAGAAGACTTAACAAATTATAATTTTGTGTAGAAAAATGGCAGAATAAAGACAAAAAGTAAAGAAGGATGGAAATAAAAATGAGAGGAAGAAAATGTGAAACAAGTGGGGACATCTATGTACAGAATATGCAGAATCCTGAGTGAGGTGTGTCGCATTCACAGAGATGGAGCAGGTAGGGACACCTATGCAAAGAATGTGCGGAATTCTAAGTGAAGTGCATCACACTCACAGGACCAAGGCTTCCTTTGGTAGGTTAGGAGATGGGAGGCAAGAGCATTATATTCTTATGCTATGAATATTACAACTACTCTTCCTGCCCCCCCCCCCAGTTAGCAAAATGGAATAACAATAAAATATATATTAAGTGATCCCCCCTACCTTGGGAGTATATCTAAGCAAGTCATTGATTAAAAACTTCTACTAAATGGAGGGTTTCATATAAGGTTCTTTACTTTTTAGACTATATTAACCATGAATTCTTCCAAATTAAGGAAATTCTTGGTAAACATTTCATTTCATGTAGATTGTACACAATTTCCAAGGATTTCAAAGATATTAGCCATTCTCACCTAACATAAATTTACATGGAAGATCAAGATGAAATAATTAAAAAAAAAAAAAGCTTAACTAAGCCTACAAAGTACTAAAGAAAAGACTCATAAAATTTATATTGTTAATCTCTGTTGTTAGAACATTCCCACAAATTGACAATCAAAACTATTTAAGTTTCTTTTCCTATAGTTCTAATGTAATTTTTCTAGTATTATCTAAAATTGGGAATGTGGATTTCACAGACAACTGGCTTTTGTACCATTGTCTGTCCAATATTGTTGTATAATGTGTCTCAAATCATGATATTATTTGCAAATTGATTTAATGAGTATATATGATGTTCCCATCAGTAACAAATCAAATGGCAAATGTGTCACATATTTTGTGCTCTCTCTTTGCACTTTTGTGATCTAAATAGAAAAATCAAAAAAGATAACCTGTGTTCTCCTATTTATGAGACATTATAATTGAAAGTTACCTTGATAGAGTTAATTTATTCTGTAGTGTGTTAATAATGTTTGGTGCACAAATACAAAAGTTCAGAGGAAAATATTTCCTACAATCCATCTGATATCACACACAGACAAATCAACATTGGTATCACATCTGTCGGTAAGATTGTGATCATCTATCAACATTGTCAATATCCCTCTGGTCAGTCAAAGTCACCCTCTCTGAAATAACAAATCCTAGGACTATGATGAAGAGTAACATTTCATCCTCCTTGTTAATATATATCCCAATAAAAGTGTAAAACAATGATATCTTAGTCATAATATAGCAGAAGCAATTAAAAATTATTTAAGATACTTTACGTAATATTGTCAAAATCAAATGCACCAAAAATGGAAAATTATGACAAAATCTAAACTTCAGTCATAATCAAATAGCAATAATATTAGAGCTCTGTTTTTCTCAGATGTAGTATAATAACTCTGACTGCTCCTATTAATTTAAAATAATATGCCCCTTCTCTTCAGAACCTGAGTGATATCCCCCTACACTACACCATGGTACTGTTTACAATCATTTATTGTCTTATTAGTAACCTACACTGCAGTACAAAATCCTTCAGGGCAAAAGCCAACTTCAATTTTTTTTTTTTTTTTTTTTTTGTAGAGACAGAGTCTCACTTTGTCACCCTCGGTAGAGTTCTGTGGCGTCACAGCTCACAGCAACCTCCAGCTTTTGGGCTAAGGTGATTCTCTTGCCTCAGCCTCCCAAGTAGCTGGGACTACAGGCACCCACCACAACGCCTGGCTACTTTTTTTTGTTGCAGTTTGGCCAGAGCCAGGTTGGAACCCGCCACCCTCAGTATATGGGGCTGGTGCCCTACTCACTGAGCCACAGGTGCCACCCAACCTACTTCAATTTTTGAGATCATACTTATTGCCTACCAAAAGCTAAACCTCATGATTCCCTGATAGCAGAGTCTTGATTATATCCTAGTCCACTGTCATACACCATGTAATTTAGGGAGGAGTGACATCTCTCTTGGTGGAAGGTAAACTGTGGATTTTAGCTGAACCTTGTCATTCCTTTCTATTTCTAGTGATTTGTTTAGGCATAGGTGTTAGACACAATGATGCCGGCCAGTGAGAAGTGGGGAGGAAGGCTTTTATACTTTCTGGGAAAGGTTTATTATGCCTTAAAAAAAAATAAAAAAAGAAGAAGAAGAGAGAATTGACAACTTTCCTCCTTTGGAAATTTCCATTTGAGTCTGAATGTGATCTCTCTAACAGTGATAAGGATTTAGCAACCATGAAGGACCAAGGAAAAAAAAGAACTGGTTTCTTGCAGCTATTTTTAGCTACTGAACCACCATTCTTGAAGTTATATGTCTTCTTACTATGAAAGATAATTGATATTTTTGTGTTTAATTTGGTGGTGTTTTCTGATACTTGAAGTCAGAAGACTACCATATGACAAAAGTTTTTCCACATTACTGAGTTAGGACTACAATGTTAAATAGTGAACTCTGGGTTTCACTGCAGTATATAAACAATGATGGGAAAATTTATCAAAAAAGAATTATCTTATGCATAAGAGAGGTACATTATAGGATTTCTGAAATAGCACCCATAACATGAACTCACAATAAAGTTTTAACAAATACAGTGTATTATAAAGAGGATGAATTGAATCTGCAAGGCATTTATTTTTTGTCTCATTAACACTAAATTTCTAAATTAAGGAAGGAAAAAACAGAATATTAAATTGGCATTACTTCAAATTTGCAGTCTTGGATGTAAGGTACATGTAAGTGTACAAAGCAAACCCCCTATATTTGGATATTAAAAAAACTATTGAAAAGTTGTTTATAAAGTTTTCTTTCTGACTTTCAGATTTAATTAATAGTGTCTTGATGCTAGACAGCGTAATTTACTTTCAAACACTGGTTTATAAAGAGCGCGGAGTTGTGAAGTGTCCCAGATGAGGGAAGATATTACATCAAGTTCTCCACCCAGGCAATACTGCACAATGCTCCTATCAGGTCCTTTTCCTTTTAAGTCAAATGCCATCATTTTTCTAGATCATTACCAGGCAAGAATAAAGAGCCTTGACATGTGAAAGACAGCATTGCCATTTTGTTTGCAGTGAGTGGTTAGGTAGAAAATTGAAAATACACAGGTGCAAAAAGCACCTTGGTGATTTCTATGCAAATCCCTTTTGCATGAGATTTTTAATCGAATCATTATTTTTATCAGATTATCCGTGAGTTTCTTCAAAAGCTTTCAGAAAATAAATGATCAAGGATAAATAGAAAACAACAAAAACAATGACTTGGCTAGAAATAACATGTACACAACTGTAATATTTCCCTTCAGAAACATTTTTCCTCTGGCTAAATATATGCACAAGAATCTGTCACTAGTTACAACTCATTATTTTACATGAAAAGTAGATAATAAATAAAGCTTAAAATGTTTATGCCATTGTACCTAATAATTCTATGATTTGAAAGATATTTTAAATTATTAGCACGATTTTCACAATATGTCCATCATAGCATTATAATAAACCACATTAATATCCAAATAATTGCTAAACAATGGGCAAATAGTTATGAAAATTATTATTAGAATGTAAAGTCACTGAGTAAACATCCCAGGTCCATATTCCTCACCCTCAGCCCTCAGCATATTGCCTAGTACACAGTAGGTGCTTGGGAATTTTGGTTCATTCACTCAGTCATGCAGCCTACTTATTAATTCAATGACCACACATTAAGCTTTATATTCATTCGGGAGTTTGCCAGCCACTGGTGATACAAAAAAAAATAAGATGCAATTTTGTCTTTAAGAGGAAAGCACTGTGATACGTGCTTGGTGATACTGTGGGGTAGGAAGGAAAAAAAAACCCCATGAAAGTAGGGTGTTGAAGTGATAGATAATAATACACCTCAGTGTCTGATGGTGGTTTGTGGATTAGATGATGGAAACCAGGGGTTTTTATCAGGGAAATAGATAGAAAAGAGAGAGGGGTTAAAAAGAAAAGGGGTAGAATTCACTTGATTCAAAGAGCAAGAGGAAGTCAGGGTTGCTACCTGAGAGAATCAGCCACATACGTGAGAAAACAGATCTTTGTTCATCAGGGAATCCGGGAACATGGTGGATTGGGGAAAGGATTGGACAAAGAAGGGGCCCAATAAATATTTCTGGAATGAATGTAGCAACTTGGTATAAATGAGAACTCAGAAAAAGCTTTTAGATTTTTTCATTTTTGATCTACATTTCTCTGTGTTGGAAATTTTCTGGAGATGCTCTCTCTTGGGTTCTCCTGATTTATGTTTGCTTGGATGTGACACAAATGCAGATAAGATGTAGTAGAGGCTGAACTAATGCTTGAAGCTGTTAAGGCCTAAGAGCCACTTTGATATTCAGATTTCCATGTGGGACAGTGAGCCTTCCGAGGATGTTTGGCCAGCCAGACAGGAGCAGAGGAGTTTTCCCCAGTGTCCACTGTACAGAAGGAGGCCTACGTTATTAGAACAAAGAAGCAAGACTCGAGAAATGCCCCCCTGTACTCTATTTGTACACCTCATCTCAAAAGAGATTGGGGAGGGGACAGAAACACACTTCAAAAATCATGTGTCTGAGACATTCAAACATAAAGAATAATAATAGGAAAAGCACCAACAGGTTGATTTTGATTTTCATACACAACACCACTGCTTTCACCTTTTTTCCTTTGCTTTATTTTTAATATGAGAATAAGAACATCATAGGGAAAAATGATGCAGTGATAGATCTCAGAAATTAAATTTGGAAATGAAATTGTAGATGATATTGATAAAGGGTTTGTTAAGGTACAATAACCCTAAATAGAGATCGTATTTATATATATCAGGAATTATCATAAAGAAACATATTTTTACTTAATTTTGACTTTTTATTGAATCTGGGAAACATTCATTTATAGCTTATCACCCAGTTACAATATGAATAAGAAATATGTGTGTGTTCGTGTATTTTTCATTGACTAGTAAAGAATATAAATGTGAAAAATTGAAATGTTTCCTTGAGCCCTTCCACAATGCTTTGTGCCACTCACACTAAAGTCCTAATTTTATTTCAAAGGCATAATATGCAATGTTCAAAACTTTAACAAGGTTGCCACTTACAGAAGGCAGACCTAGGAAACCAATAGATTTCAATACCTCCCACCCCAAGTCAAAACTAGCATAAAGTAATTTTGTTCATAACACTTTCTCAGAATACTAAATTAGTTCCAATTATATATTTTACATTATGTATTTCCACATTTTATTTCAATAAGTACTCTAACAATATTAATCAATATTAATCAGTGACTATAACAGCAGTATATGCCACTCACTTCTATGGTCATTTCTTTTTGACAACTTAATATTGTTATTTAATATACCATTATAAATATATCTAGCACAAAGAAGAAATTATTTACCTGAAAAAAGACATTAAGTAATCTCTTAATGTTCGTTGATTTTTCTTTCTAATTGCTTTCTAATTATAAAACACATATTATGTCATCCTAAAGACACAAGGAAAACTGATGGAGCTTGAAAATACATCAAAATTCTGGCCAGAGAGCAGTTTTCTGACATAATCTGGGCATTGATATCAGAGAAAAATACAGAAAAAGACTGCATAAAAAAGTCAGGATGCATTCAAATTCCTTAACAGCCAAATATATTCCTACTGATTAATTGCAGTAGTATATATTTAAATTCTGCAGTTTTTATAGTATCCACACCTTAGAAACTCAACCAATTGTTACTGTGAAAATTATATCACATGGAAGAAAGCTGTCTTATGAAACAAATAGGTATAAAGAAGTAAAACTATTGAGTCGAAGGCTTGGGTTCTACACCTGATCCACTATGGAAATTTTGGCAAGCTGCTTATTGCTGTTTGGACTCAGATTCTTCATCCATAACATGAGTATGAGTGATTTCATTGCATGATTTAATGTCAAATCTTCGAACTTTTTTATCTAAGATTTTGAACTTCCAATTTCCACATAAAAAATTAATTTTACCTTTTTTTTTTTTTTTGAGGCAAAGTCTCACTCCAGTCTAGAGCCCTGTGGTGTCAGCCTAGTTCATATCAACCACAAACTCAAGCCCTCAGGTGATCCTCCTGCCTCAGCCTCCTGAGTTTCAGGGCCTACAGGCACTCAACACAATTCCCACAGCGAATTTTTTCTATTTTTGGTAGAGATAGGGTCTCGCTCTTGCTCACGCTGGTCTCAAACTCCTGAGTCCAAGTCATCCTCCTGCTTTGGCATCCAGAGGTCTAGGATTATAGGTTGAACCATCATGTGTGGTGCTGTCATTTTATCTTTAGTATTTCTTTTTATATTAGGAAAGAAAATTCCTCTGTGTACCTAACTGCATGTCTAGACTGATTAGGATATTCTTTTTCTAGTCTATTACAAGAAAGTTAAAAGCCTTGACTATATGCAGATTATAGATATAGAACCTACATTTATATGAGTAGGTTATAAGAATATATTTTCAAGATTATCAGTAAAATTATGCAGCATTTTTCTTTATGAGTTATATGCTCTAAGTTCATCCATATTTCACAAATTTGGCTGCATCTCCTTTTATAAGGTTGAATAATATCCATGTGTGTTTCCGTGTATGTATGTAGGTTTTGTGCCTCTCAATTCTTTTGTCCATTCACCTGTCCACAAACCCAAGTTTTTAAGCCTCAGCTATTGTGAATAATGCTGCAATAAAGATAGTTATGCAAATACATGTTTAAGGTACTGGTTTTATGTCTTTTGGTTTCTAGATCAGATGATCATATTTTTTATTTTTTGAGAGGCTTCCTTACCATTTTCCACAGTGGCTGTAGCAATATACACTCCCACCAACCATGTATAAGGGTCCCTCTCCTCCGTACCTGTACCAGCGTTTGTTAATCAATTGTCTTCCTGATAATAGCTGTTCTGGTAGATGTGATATCTCATCCGGGTTTTAATTCACATTTCCCTGAATATTAGGGATGTTGAGTATCTTTTCATACATCTGTTGGCCATCCATATATCTTCTTTTGAAAAATGTCAATTCATATCTTTTGCTCATTTAAAAATTGGGTTACTATTTTGTTATGGAGTTGTGTGAGTTCCTTGTATGTTTTTGATGTTAATCCTTTGTCAAACATATATTTATAAATATTTTCTCCCAATCTTTCAGTTACCTTTCCATTTTGTTGATATTTCTTTTGCTAGACATGATCTCAATAAAACGTGGAACAGTTTAAAAAGGCAAATACATAGAAATAGAAAGAGTGGTTACCTGGATTTGGGAGGGGAAAGAAACAGGTAGATGTGGATAATAAGTTGTAAACTTGCATTTACGAAGGAGGAATAAGTCTATAGCCCTAATGGACAACAGGAGGATGACAGCTAATAATATTGTATGTGGAAAAATTTGCTAACAGAGTAGATTCTAAGTGCTCTTCTCGCAAAGTGGTAACCAGGAAAGGTGATGCTTATGTAAAATTGCTTGCTTGTAGTAATCATTTTACTATGTATGTGTATGCCAAAGTATCACGTTGGAGTCCTCAAATTTATACAATTTAAAAAAATAGTTTAAAAGTAGCCCGACCAGTAGAGGTCTGCAGAACACTAACAACATAGAATTAGAGAGTTGTTAATAAGTGGGAAAAAAGAAGGCACACATGGGCAAACGATGGCTAACTTAATAACTTAGAACACAGAACCTTCTGGGTGAGGAACTGGGAAAGGAAACTGCCTTCCCTCTCACCGTTTGGGTTCCTTCTCTGTAAACCTCTCACTCCTCCCTGTAAAGAGAAGTGTAAGTTATCTGGTGAATTTAAAAGAACAGATGATCGTGCTTGCCTCCACCTGCTCCACTCTGTAGTTCATGGACTATGTCACAGGCTGTTTCCTGGGCCCCACACAGCTTGCATCTGTAATAGACACAGGCTTTTGTCCAGCAATTTGAGGCAGCTTCATTTCTAATCCACAAGAGATGTATCTACAGTAATATATGGCCCAGATTTTCAATCTAGGTTTGGTCAGTAATAAAGCTGACATACTCAAAACTTTCTGCAGAAACTTTATAAATATCAATGGTTCTCAACATAATCTCTATATTAGAGGGGTAGTGTTAAGTGGCTACTCTAAAACTATAACAAACAGAACATCAGATACTTTATATCATTTATTTACTCAGTCTACATTTGACTAATATTTGATCACTGGTCAAGAGAGAAATGATTACTACTCTCCACTGATTCTGTAGCCTAGTTGGAGGAAGCAGACAAATCAGGTAAACAAGTAAATAAGTAAAATAATTGCAGTTTTGTAGGCAGAAAAAGGGTCCTGCAAAGATGTCCACATCCCAATCCCCAGAATCCATGAATAAAATGTTATATGGTAAAAGAGAATTAAGATTGCAGAGAAAACAAGGGTTGCTAATCTAGTCTCTTTGAGATGGGGGCCTTATTCTAGATTTACCCATGTCTGCCTACTGTAATAACAAGACAACTTTAAATTTGAAGAGGAAGGCAAAAGAGCCACAGTCTGCATGATGAAATGTGAGAAAGAATCAACTAGCCACTGCTGGCTTTGGAGATGGAAGAAGGGACGATGAACCAAGGAATGTAGGCTGCCCCTAGAAATCAGAAAAGGAAAGGAATGCATTCTCTTGCTAGAACTTTAGAATGAACACAGCCTTGTCAACTCCTTGGTTTTAATCCAGTGAAACCTATTTTATATTTACGTGTACTATAAATTTTAGATAATGAATTTGTGTTCCTTTCTGCCACTAATGTTATAGTAACTTGACATAGCAGCAATAGATACAGGAGTAATTAGTGCTGTGAAGGTATCTCTACTCATGATTGAAAAGTTTGTATTTGGAGTGAGGTATGCTCACTGCCAAGTACAGGGTAGCTCAGGCAAGCTAGCTAAGTATTTTAAAATTGTTTTAATTTTAATTCTTTTAGGATACCTAGACATGTATGAACATTTTATTCCTGGTCACATGCACTTGTTATGACTTTTTTTCCATTGGATATCATACGCAAAATAACCAGTACCTATGAGATTTTTAGAAACCAAAAATAATTTTGCAAATCCCCTTCCCTGTCCCCAAAATAATAAATTAAAAAGTAAGTAACATGCACTTATTGTGCTATTGAACATGAACATGCTTAACATCACTAATCCTCAAGGAAATGCAAATCAAAACCATAGTGAGGTATCACAATACCCCTTGTAAAAGTTGTTACATGAAGACAGAAAATAGCAAGTTCTGGTGAGCATGCGGATAAAAAGCAACATTCACATGCTGTTGTGAACGTAGATTAGCACAGCCTCAGTGGAGAACAGTATGCAGGTGCCTCAGACATCTACAAATGAAACTGTCCTGTGATCCAGTATGACTACGGCTGGGTAAACAAAAGAAAGGAAATCAATACATTGAAGAGGTATATGCATTTCCATGTGTATTGCAGCACTATTTACAATAGCCAAGGCAAAGAATCAACATAATTGTCCATTAATGGATAAACAGATAAAGAAAATGTAATATTTATACACAATGTAGTATTATTTGGCAAAAAAAAGAATTAACCTTGTTATTTGCAGGAACATGGATGAAACTTGAGGTCATTATGTTAAGTGAAATAAGACAGGAAAGGAAAAATGAATTACTACATGTCCTTATTCATATGTGAGGCCTCCAAATTAATCTCATGTAGGTAGTAATAGAATGGAAGTTATAGAGGTTGGGAGGAGGAGAAGAGGAATGAGGAGGAGGGGTTGGTTAATGGATACAAAAATATACTTAGAGAGAAGGAATAAGTTCTAGTGTTTAAAAGAACAATAGGGTGATTAACATTGACAGTAATTTATTATATATTTTAAAATAGCTAGAGGACAAGATCTGGAATGTTTCCAACACAAGTAATTGGCAAATATTTGATATAACAGATATCTCAGCTACCCAGATTTGATAATAATACATTATATGCCTTTATCAAAATATCTCATTTACTCCATAAATGTGTACCATTATTATGCATCAAAATTTTTTTTAAAACCTTTGAAAAATAAAGTTAAGAAACTTAATTACATGCTTATAAAATACATTGTCATGCTATCTTTATTATCTTTATTTTTGTATAAAATTTATTGCATTTGTAAACAATCTTATCACTTTGAAAAAAAGTCCCCTGTATTTCTGATGATTAAGTGTATATAATTATGACGACATTGTAGATAATTGATAATCAGACCAGTCAATTTTAGTCAAATAATCACAGGAAGGAAAGTTAGAACACCATCTAAACAGTTAACTGCAAACGTATTCTGTGCAGTGCAGGATGGGGAGTATTTTAATAAGTTGTGATATCACATGGGCAGGGTCTCTGAAGCTCAGTATCTATGTCTATGAGCATCTTCAAAGGTTTCTGCTCACTGCTTTGTATTATCTTCATGCTAAACAAAGAGATGGCTTCGTTTGCATTATCAAGATGTTCCCAAATTGCAACTGAATTTTTGACTCTGTCCAATCAACCATTGACACTAGAAAATGTAAAAGAAATTTAATTTGCCTTTACATTGGGCCAGCAGGGAGTACAGACAAATAACATCTATACTGGCCTATGATATGTTTCCCTTACACTGAATTCCATATCTGACCTACTTTCCACCTTTGGAATAAGAAAAAGATGGTATAGTACAATAGAATACTTGACTAGAGCTAAACTTCCTGGGTACCTGTAGTCATAGGATATCTGAAAATCTTAGAGGGTCTCAGTTTTTCATGTTTAATGGAAAATTTGATCCAAATAAACATTAAAATCTAACACATTAAGTTACACTCCATGTAATTTCAACTTTGACAGGACAGATCTAACCTACCTGGAATTTTAAGAGAGGTCGAGACAAAGATGGGTGCCCAAATAATTGATATCCTAGTATCCCAGCTCCTCTATAATTCATCAAGTTGCAATTTGTTTCTTTTATAAAGCACATTCTTCCTGAAAATTTAAAAATGCTGTAATCTATTTGGGGGAATTATCTGAAAGAATAAAGCTGTACAGGAAAATGCAAATTGTAAGTTCATTCCAAAATACCAATCAGAAGAACTTTCACTGGAAATATCTTGTTTGTAGGACTGTGTCTGGAGGAAACTATAAACCAGACTCCAAAATTATGGAAGACACAGTATCTTATTTCAAAATAACTGTGATATTTCTAAATTGGTATTTGCTTCTAGAAGTACAAACATTTTATAAGTGTGAAACCCTTAAATACATCAACTTGTAACAGACCACTGTGAACTTAAAAACAAACCACCACCAAAATCAATGCTGTTTAAATCAAGACATTGTCTGGTTTTGAAATACCATACTAAGATCAAGGGGTTTCCTATGGGGTTTTCATGTTAATAAAGATTGTTTCTTCACAGTGTATGTTTTTCCAGAAAGTGACTCTCATGTGTAGGTTTATATGTAATTATAAGATGTTTTATAAAACTGTGCCAAAGAGTAAAGATATATGCAGGAGATAGTTTGAACAAACAATAAAATTCTACTCTACAAAATCTTCCTGCTAGTATTGGCATCACTTGCAGATGACCAGTTAGGAATGACCTGGGCATACCATTATAATCAAATGCCAATGTAGACTAAATGTATTTTTGCTGGGAGAATGGGGACCAAAGACCCCATTCTTGGAAAGGGAAAGCACCCCAAGAAAAAGAGGAAAATTAACAAGTAGGCTGAGTGAGTCAGAACAAAGAAAAATCAGCTAGTTTACATTTCAGCTAGCCATTGCTAGCAAACTTCTTGCCTTTTCTGAAATTCTACAAACACTCCTGCTAGGTCTGTGAGCACGCTGAGGAAAAATGGTCACAGAAGAGGCTATGACAAAGACCTAGAAAGATGCATTAACTGGGTCATCTCCTGCCTAGTAAACAGGAAAAGCAGATCCCCATTGTGGAGATTTTCATTTGCCTGGGGCAGAGATTAAGGGAGTACCTTCAGCCAAGAGATATGGGCAGAAAAGCTTATATCCCTTATCACAGAGGAAGATCCTCTGTGGTGGTGATGGGAGAAAAATGCCTCCCTCCCACTGATTCCTCAGAGGAGATTAACGCCAGTAGCATAGGGAACTATGGAGTTCAACACCTCCCTAGAAATCTGTGTGTGTGATCTCAAGTGGGAGGCTCTCCCAATACAAGGGTCAGATTTCAGATTTTTCAAGGCTACTCAAACCCTTAAATAATAACAATAGGAGTTCAAATGCTCACTCAGAGAAACTGCTGGCATCTTTGTTCCCTCCCTCAACTTACCCACTGGTCAATAAAAGCAGAGTGGAGTAAACACCCTGGACCATTGCCTGAATCCCACAAATGGGCAATGGACCCCTGAATTCCCACTTTTAATTCTATTGTGTCTCATGTCTCTTTCTTTGTCGTTGTTTCTAACTTTATATTTCTTCAGTCAGTTGCCACCAGTTACATAGGTCTTAGCGGACCCTGCCCCCTGGGCAGAACCCTGACAGTATTTGATAACACTTAGGTACCTTCTTCTATTATGCTTCCTATTTCCCAAGCTCTTAAGAAATGAAGTTGTGCATGTACATCAAATTTAATTCTCATCATCCTTTGGCTCTAGGATAGAGTCCTGAGACAGACATGTTTAATGCTATAATTATCTTTTTTTCCTAGTGTTTACAGTACTTGGTAGTGGTTTCTTGTACTTCATAAAATTACCAAGTGTCTTCTTTAAAATTTCCTTTTATATTTCCTACGATAATAATATTTTTAGGTTTTCTTGTCTGGATTTACCTGAACAATAACATATTCAAGTAAAGAATTTTTTTTTTTTTTAAGACAGTTTCTCACTTATTGCCATCAGTAGAGTGCTGTGGCATCATAGCTCACAGCAACCTCAAACTCTTGGGCTCACAGCTACCTTAACTCCTGGGCTCAAGCAATCCTCCAGCTTCAGCCTCCCAAGTAGCTGGGACTACAGGTACCAGCCATGACGCCAGGCTATTTTTATTCTTTCTGCCCAGGCTGGTCTCTAACAGCTGAGCTCAGGTAATTCATGGCCTCAGCCTCCCAGAGTGCCAGAATTACAGTCATGAGCCACCCACTGCACCTGTCCCTCAAGTAAAGGTGTTTTAAGATAATTTCATGGATGGTATCCTAAGAAAATCAATTCCTGACAATTAAAATTTAACCAGGAACACATTACCGCCATTATAAGACAGAACAAAAGCAAGCAATCATCATGCAGTTGAAAAGTTGAGATAAATAATCACCAGCCATAACTAGAGTAACTGACTTGAATTTTCTAAGCTTTTGATAAATTGATTATCAAAAAAAGAAGCTTTTTGTCTTAAAAGCAAGAAGTAATGAACAACAGTGATTTCATTTTTAACAACAGAAGGGTAACTGGAAAAGGTAAAAGCCTAACCTTGGTAGTTACTATAATCAAGTGGTGATTTATCTGGGAGGAGATAGGTGGATTTGCTGTCATTGAAAACAATGCAAAATTAAATCGAATAGCTAAGTAGATATTAGAATCAGCTGAGTAATTTTAAACCTACTGCTATCTGAGCCCATCCATATAGAGATAATGGTTTAACTGGCCCATGATGGGCCTCAGGGAGTAAAGCTCCCCGGGTCATTCTGATAGTTTAAAAAGAAATTGAGGCCCACATTGGTATACATTGGAAAGCAAAGAAATGAGGCTTCTGATATTAAAAAAAAAAAAAAAAAATCCTGAGTACATTGGTGTTCTATGCCATAAAATGCTAAAAATTCTTAGAACATATATTCTTAGATTTTGCTCTTCTCTCTTTTGTGCAATCAACACCATACTGAAACCCTCTTATTCTTTCAGATTGGCAACACATCTCGGGGCTAGAAAAGAAGAAAGAAAAGAACAGCTTCAAGCCAGGAGTCAGTTTCTCCTGCCCATAGAAACTCGCCCTCCCCCACCGCCACCCATCACCACCAGCGTCTCAGAGCCAAGATTAGATGGGAATTCTGCTTCCCACAGCACTGTCTGCACAGATTGTCGTTTACCCTTCTCCACCATCAGCAGGAGTTTTTGTTTCTTATAACCTTTAAGAAATGGTTTCTCTGTGGAGTTTAGAGAGGAGTCTAAAAATCTATATTCTCTTCAGAGAAAAGTTTCTTCTCCCAGCCTCTGTGTTTGAATTTTGACAATAGGGCAGCAAAAGCCCACTTTTCTGTTTGCTTACATAAGCCCAGATGTATCATCAGTATCTAACTCATTACAGAAAAGCTCCTAAAATACCTTGAAGTAGTACAAACTGCCAAATCCAATGCCGTCTCCCTGTTCCTTTAAAGATCAGTGAATATCAAGTAAGTAGCAGCTGTTTATATGGGCCTTAGGTCACAGGGACTCTACAATAGCTTCCCTCATTTCCTGGATCAGGAAATTTGAGAACTAACCTTTATAACTGTAGGCTAAGCAAATGCCACAATTTTTAACTATCAATAAGAAAACTCACATACAGAGTGTCCTAGACATAAAAATAGTCTTTTCAAATCTCACTTCATTCTTCTTAGACGTTACAAGGAACAATACGTTAAATACAAGCAATAGGAAAAACTATGAGAACAGGACCGAACATCAATACAGCACTTTATACCTGAGTGTTCATTCTATGAATTCGGTCAACAAATACATATTGAGATGGCAGCTGTGTCTTTACCAAAGTGATTTCATCAAAGGCAACAGAGAGAATGCCCTGCATTCAGTCCACATGATAGCACTCCTCGGAATAAAACAACAGGAGGCCTCAGTTCACTAGGCTTAGAAAATACATTTGCTGTAAATGCTGTACATAACCGTACAAAACCCATTAGAATTTTCTCACTGGGAAGAAAACTCCTATCCCTTGTGCGTGTTTATTGCAGTAAGAGTGGATAGGTTTAAGATAGTTAAGGAGAATGTCATCTGTACAATTCCAATGACAAATTGTATTTACCTCTTTGATTTTTATCTTTGAATCTGACACTGAGATCTTTGCCAGCAGGGAGCACTCAACTTGTTCCACCTACATCACCATGGTGATTTGTATAGAATTTAGAATGAAATGGATCTTAAATGCATGCGATTGAATGACTAAATATAAACCTAAGTAAAAGCCTTGTCCTCATGGGAACATTTATATAGCAGACCTCTCTCTCAGAAATCCCTCTTAACAGCTATATGCATCACCGGGAGGAAAAAGCCACGTTTTCCACATTAACTTAGTCAAAGTAGAATGTATCTTCAAGTTTAAGCAAAATGAGTAAAATAAAAATTATAATCTTAATCTAAGTGGCAAAAAGTGTAACTGAATATACATTTATTTAAGGGCTTGTTTTATTTTACTTTATTTTTTATTCTATTTTATTATTTTATTTGAGACAGCATCTCATTCTATCACCCTAGCTAAAGTGCAGTGGTACCATGACAGCTCACTGTAACCTCAAACACCTGAGCTCAAGTGATCCTCTGGCCTCAGCCTCCTATATAATTGGGACTACAGGTGCACACCACCAAGCCTGGCTGAATTTTTTCTATTTTTAGTAGACACAGGGTCTCACTCTTGCTCAGGTTGGTCTCAAACTCCCAAGCTCAAACAATCCTCCCTCCCAAAGTGCTAATATTACAAGTGTGAGCAATCTTCATTTTATTCCATTGGAGTTGGGTCAAATATTAAGTAGAAGATTGTAATCTCTTCTTTCAAAAACACTTGTAGTCCTTTATTTTTAATTGACAAAAAAATTATATATTTATGATGTACAACATGTTGTTTTGGAATATGTATACAGTGTGGAAAGGCTATATTGTGCTAATTAACATACATGATACCTCACATAATCCATTTTTGTGGTGAGAGTATTTCTCAATTTTAATTATTTTTCACTTCCCTTTGTCCTTTTTGCTGAGCACATTCTGCACATGTGACAGAACTTTACATCATTAATTTGAATTCTCTTGTTTATTTCTTCTTTTGTGCCAAGATTCTAAGACATCAATATGTACCAATTCATCTTCTCCAGAGAAGTGCTTGCTTTAAGTAAATAGGAATTCATTTTAAATCAAGTGAGGTAACTTACATTTCTATGCATGAATTTTCAAAAGTTTGCTCATTGGATTTAATCATTTTAAGTTCCTTTAGTACACATACCCTATGACTTTTTGTTATTAATAGTAAAAGTAGGTTGGTAGACACTGCCTTTAATAGTATTGCTAACTTAAGAGAAGATGAACTTTTAAAACACTTTGTTCAATTCTTAACTGGTTATTTAAATGCACATTTAAAAACTTGCATTTATTTAATTCCTAGTTGGTTATTTCTTTCCATATATATTTGTAGGTTTTATTTTGTGGATTTTTACCTGTGTCATATACATCTTACCCTTATCATTTTTTTAAAGACAAGAAGAAAGCTTAATAAATAGTTGAAATATACAGAGAAAGATTTATAAGACCACAACACTGAGAAGTTATTTCAGACTTGAGCCACAAGTCCAAGAGAAGGTGTAGCCATGACAAATGAACAACACACGTCAACAGGGGCAGGAATTACCCCACCTGTCTGGAGTATTCCTTTCATTATTGGGCTCCTCAGATCCACATGGAAAATTAGACATGGAAGAGTTTTGTTAGAATTGCCGAACCCAGAATTAAAAAATTTAAAATAGTAGATAAACCCAACCCATCAAAAGGTGGAGGTTGTGATGAATAGCAAAAGGAAAATTTCTCTGTTGGAATTATGTACGGAGTGACGCTCAGGGCAAGTGGTCAAGTGACCAGACAGGTGGCAAATGGGACTTTCCAAGTGAGAGAATGAAAGCCTCTTCCACCAGGGTAATTAGGAGTGACTTCACCGAGGAAGAGTTGGCAAAGAATTAAAATTATTTAGATAAAAGGAACAAGGGAGATAAAAATGCTAAATATGTCTGAAATTTGGAGTTTGGGTAATCAGAAAACTAAGAAGTCATATGGAAGAGATATTTTTAATATTGATTCTCTAATAACTGATAAGTCCACTTAAAAAAGAAATCTTTTTAAAAGACAGAGCTTCAATACTGTATTTTAAATGTCAAACAAAACACAACGATAATTTGATACAACTATGCAGTTTTAAAAGTGGGTAAAATAGATCAAAATACTCTATTTTCTCATAAAGGCTGGTTTGAAATGCTAGAAAGTAATAGTTCCAGATGATGTTTTTTAGATTGACCTTGGCAATATTTAATTTCCTTATACTTAAGGCTTAAATGATCAGAGGACTTCAATTGTCATTGAAATATGTATTTGAATATATCACAAACTTTGATTAAAGCAAAGTAGTAGTTAAAATATCGCTGATAATCCCTTCTCAGCCTTTTGGCTAAGATCAAGTGCAAACTATCACTGATAAATGTTATTAACCACAATCATAAACATTCTCTTTTTTAAACAAAAGCTTGATGACTTAATTTCTTATTTGAACAAATGTTTTTTTAATGTACAGATGACTAGTAGTATTAGAATTTAATTAGTTTAAAAATTATACTTTAAATATATTTATTCATGTGCTTTATGTTGAGGCAGCCTGGGGAGGGCTCCAGTATTCGCTGAAATAATTGAAGAGAATAAGAGCAAGTTTTGGCAAGGGAGGAAAGTTTGTTTCAATGACCTGAGCAGCAGGCTGAGCCTCAGCCTAGAGACTGTAGGCATCATGGAGAGTACAGTGCCTGATTTTATAAACAATTTTTGAGGGATCTCAGTTGCTTCTTAGAAGTTTCCTAGGGGCTTGATCAAGTCTGTTCCAATAACATGCTCCCATAACAACTTGTATCTATCTGTACATGTCATTAAGTCCCTGGGACGTTAATCAGTCAAATTAATCAGTCAAAACAACCACCTCCCCCAAACAACCTACCACGGTCTTGCATCTGCAAGGTCTTGGTTAGCTCTATTCTCATAAGAGCTCAGGCAGGCTGCCCCAAGCCAGTCCAAAAAGCCAAAATACCCTAACCGTATCTTCCATCCACCCTACTTATGTCTGACTACCTACCTAATGGTACATATTGTAATAAGTAATTAAAACTAAGTTACACTTGTCAAAATAGTTGAATAAAATGCACTTATTATTTTAGTCACCATTCAGGGGTTCTCAAACTGTGGCCCGCGGGCCACATGCGGCGGTGTGATTGTATTTGTTCCCGTTTTGTTTTTTTACTTCAAAATAAGATGTGCGCAGTGTGCATAGGAATTTGTTCATAGTTTTTTTTTTTTTTTTTAAACTATAGTCCGGCCCTCCAATGGTCTGAGGGACAGTGAATTGGCCCCCTGTTTAAAAAATTTGAGGACCCCTGCATGGCATGTTCGTTTTCTGACTTCATAATTCACAGAATGTAATCATTCAAAAATGAGACTTTTACATGTGAACTGACAATGTCCTAAGAAAGTCATTAGGCTTACCTGGTAATATTAATGGAAGAACATCTAAATAAATAATTACTTTATAAATGAGATAATTAAAATATCATGAGCACCAACCTAGGCAAATGCAAAATAATCAAATTTACAAAGTATAATAAATGAACCATATTAACAAAGAACATGGAAATTTGGGAAGAAATATCACAAATTAATAAGAATGTTTTGTGTTTGTTTCAGATTTTACTGTTGGTTAAGTACTTTGACATTCCTGAAATAATTAAGGGTTTGCAACAATATGTTATCAGGTAGTACCTTTCAGAAGAGAAATGTGGGGAAGTGTTAGCAAACTGGGTGGGGGGACAGATAATTATATAGAAATAAACATGCAGAAATAAAATGTATAAAACCATAAAATTTGAGCAAAAAGTACAGGATCAAGATCTTGTGATGGAATAGATAAAATAAATGAAAATGCACATTATTTTTATATTTGCCACTGCAAGAGAGACATGAGTTGAGAAAGAGCTAGTATTTGACTAAATAAATGAAACAGAACTTATGACTGAGCTGAACTATGTGTGTACCCACCCTGTGTCAGCAGAAGAGCTGTTACCCCATGCAAATAACATGATGAAATTTAAAACAAAATTATCAGGTAAGTAGTAATTAGCTATGAGGCCAAATGTAGTTTAGTTGGCTCTAATCTGGGATAACAGCTTGGGAGGTGTTTCTGATATATGCAAAGAATGAGGTAGAATAATTCGGGCATTCTGTCTATTTAATAACTCTGGACTACAGACTTGCAGAATCCATGAGCTGCATTTCCAGAGTGCCTCATTCATTTTACTTTTTGGCATTCTTAGGAAAGAACTGAGACTTGTAGTCTTGACACCTTTGAAAGATTTTGTAATGGCAGCCTCCTTCTGTTGACAGTACTCTCCTCCACTCGTAAGATGTAAATGTAGTATCCCTGATGAGCTCAGGATACCTATGTAACGACTCAATAGCCCCATTATATAGGAAGAGTACCACCCTTAACTTCATTTTAAAGCAAGCCACAGGTCTGGTTAAGTGATTTAACCAGATACGGGAGTTGGGAAAACTGAGACTCAATCCAGACTTTCTGATTTCAAACTGATATTTTTATTTTAATATACTGTCTTCAATATATATTCAATATATATTAATATATTATGTATATATTTATCAGACTTTACATCATGAGTGACAAATTTCTGTGGTGGACCATCATATGTCTTTAACTATTCTGGATAGATATGTATCTTCAAATCACATGGAGAACTGACAGTCAAATTTGAGGACTCATCCTAGAAAAAGTACTACAAACACATTTACTGAATACCACAACTGTCGTCTTTGAAGTACTCCCCTTCTGAAGCTAAGCGCCCACTGAAACCAGCTTCTAGGCCACCTTCAAAGCAATTTTGGAACTCTTTCTGGACTGACCATCAGAGTTGTCATCATACAAGGTCTGACAATTAAGTTATTTAACTTGCCACCACACACATTGGCAACACTGTACAAATAATTCGGTAAGGCTTCATAACCTTGGTATATCAGTGTCTCAGAGCTGTGCTCATGTAGACATGTGGTAGCATCCTGCTGGGTGGCATTCATTATGGTTGTTATGATGGTCATTCTGAAAAAGAGCTATAAAATTGCTTTGACGTGTGAACTAGGCACAGGCATTGGCGCATAGCTTCCCAAGGGGGGTATCTTAAAGGGACCAGGGTGATATTCAGCAATGAGGTATGTAGCACTTTTTGTAGGATGAGTTCATGAACTTAATTGCCAGGCTTAGCATATTCATGTATTCTTAGGAGGACAATTCTTCATATGGAAATGTAATTTATGGAAAAATTATTTAAAATTTAGTGGGCAATTTATAAATGTTTAATTAAAAATATAGGTTGGTGACATAGTTAGTAGCTAAAGGCTGCAATAAAACTGAAACTTCTTCATAGTAAACATTGTTAATTCTCTCCCACTAAGTTTTTAGCAGTGCTGTTCTTAAATTCATTTTATTTCTTTGTTTAAAACAAGATGGCATTCCTAATTTATGGTGAGGGTAAGTAGCAAATATATAAACAGAATGTCAATCTATAAAAGTCTATAAAACATTCAAATTACTTACACACCAAAAATTACCCTTTCAGAAACAGGGTGAGATCTGACTTTGGATCGATCATCCCCAGATCTCCTATCCCTTCTGGGCATATGGGGACTAAGGGCAAGATCATGTGACCAGGTTTGAGCAAACACGCAGATGCTGAGATAAAAACATCAGTAACACTCTCCAGTTGCCCCGTCCTCTGTTGTGGCAGTCCTCAATAAGGATGTTGGATCTACAGGATCAAAACCACCTGTACTGCTGAATAACTTCTTGATGGCCTCTGGTTTGGAGGAATCTTCCAGATCCAGGGTGAACTGCGAGTGAGCAAGAAATAACTTGGATTCTTCAGAAGTACTGCGGCCATTTGCTATCACAGTCTGGGCACTAGTCTATCCTGATTAATAAAAAATATATACTTATTTTTCTCTCATTTTATATTTTTCAACACTCTTGAAAAGTTCCAGAAAATCTCTACAGATTACCTGTATTGAATGCAAAATCCACACATGAAGGCAGTTCTGATAGGTGGTGAAGAGTGTGTGTCGTGGAGCCAGACTTGCCTCCCTTATTTCCAGCGTGACCACTTACTGGCTCTAAGGTCCTGAGCATCCAGTTTCTAGTGCCATATTTTTCTCATATTTAAAAATGTGGATAACAATATAGTGTCTAGGACATCAAATTGTTATGAAGGAAAAATAATGTGAACAATAATAATATATGCAAATCACATAGAAGAGTATTTGGCATACACTCTTGAGAAGGGTTGGACATCAAGTCTTGCTACCATGAACCCTTACCTCCTCCAGGAACACAATGTTTTAGTTAGCTGGTCTCAGATCCCCTTTGGTGGTTAGGAAAATTGACAATTCCATCATCAAATAGTGGAAAATCATATTTATAGTCTAATAACAAAAGAATGAAAATACTCTTATTAGAGAATTTGAATGCCCTGGTGTTTTGTTTTTTTTTTTCTTTTTTTTTTTGAGGTTCCATGGAGTGGATGTATTGCTATTTTCAGCTGTAGGGGTCAATGTTAAAGAGATGTAATTCATAAATGAAATATTAGTGAATGATACATAGTCGTGACACATTCAGGGTTAATGGCATAATTCTGTGGAACCAGAACTTCTTTGAATAAAGATCCAAATAACAGTCTTTGAACTTAGAGGGAAAAAAGCCTGAAAGATGAAGCCACTGGATAATACATGAGAAAATGAGACTTGCATTATGCAGCAGCTCATTCATTTTAGACGGTAGCTAAATTGCCTGAAATTCCTTTCAAAGTCTGCAAAGATCAAACACATTAAGAATGTCAAAACAACATTAGGTAACCCCTTTCAGGCGTCAAAATAACTGTTCAGAATAAAGGAAAAGATTTGTAAAGTTCAGGGCTATGAAGTACATAATTTAATGCTGTCTTGTGGGGAAAACTATGGTGATTCACACTGGCACTAAAATGCCAGCATGATACTTACTCAGGGGCCCCTTTTGGCAAAACACTAAAAATGAGGTCTTGGATTTTTCTGCTTGTAAATGAGGACAATAATATCCATTTTATACATAGCATTGCGAATATGTAAAGTGGCAGAGAAAAGTTACTATATTAGTCTATCTCTACTTGACACGTCTAGGAGTTATAAATTATAAGCAATATTTCCTCATTATTTTTCATTGGTCTTCATGCAATTCTATACCTGTATAACCGTAATTTTAAAGAGAGAGTTTCTTTATGGTCTCCTTATGTCCTTTGACCTAAAGATGGCTTCGTTCTTTACATTCCCCTTCAGTTTCCTCTCAAAAGACTAAAATGATAAATACAAGTTTCTCAAATGAAATGACCCCCTCCATAATTGCTGTTTCTCTAAGATGCTGCTACCTGCAATTGCACGGTCAACACTGCTGTGTGCCCTAGACATGGCATCTCATGTTTCATTATTTCAGGATCATGCAACTTGAAAAATTTTGAAACTCCAAAATGTTTGCACTAAAACTTTAATTACAGTGTCACAGTCACACATTGACCTCAACAATGTCATGTGATTTGTGATCATGTCCAGTCACTGTCAGATACCGTACACTGTACCTAATTTTCTGACATGGCTTTTAATAAACAGAGCAATAGAAATGATTACATCTCTCATAAATCATCCATATTTCACCAAAGTACATTGCAACGTTTCATGATAATTTGGAGTGTAAATTATAGTAAAAGGTGCCTCCAACAGAGAATCTGAAAAAGCAAAATCTTTAAGATAATTAAAAGAGGTGGCATTGCATTGTCATTTTATTCCATGGGAAAAATATATCAGTCCAGGCAGTGATTCATCACTTGATTACACCGTTCCTTGTGCAATTATATGCAGAATTTCTCAGAATTTTCTTCATGTAGCACCCAGAGGGAGCTATAATTAGCACCTAAAGATTAAAGGTTTTGTACAGTTTCACAGACTGTGTGTAGCTGCTGCTCTAGTCATGCTAAAAGTACTGACTAATCTGTTCAGAAAAAGGTGCATAATATCGTGTCTTATTCTTTTATTCATTTGAAAATTAGGATGCCTCTTTCATGTTTACACAGATGGAGCTGGAGCATATTCTTCTTAGTAAAGTGTCTCAAGAATGGAAGAAAAAGTACCCAATGTACTCACCCCTACTATGAAACTAATTTATGGCTTTCGCATGAAGGCTATAACCCAGTTACAACCTAAGAATAGGGGGAAGGGGAAAGGGGCGGGGAGGGAGAGGGGAGGTGGGTAGAGGGAGGGAGATTGATAGGATTACACCTGCGGTGCATCTTACAAGGATATATGTAAAACTTAGTAAATGTGGAATGTAAATGTCTTAACACAATAACTAAGAAAATGCCAGGAAGGCTGTGTTAACTAGTGTGATGAAAATGTGTCAAACGGTCTATGAACCAAAGTGTATGGTGCCCCATGATCACATTAATGTACATGGCTATGATTTAATAATAAAAAAAAAAAGAAAAAAGAAAAAAAAATTCAAGTTAAACAAGATTCAATGAAAGAAAAAAAAGCCCTTAGCAAAGTCTTTAGCAAGACGGAGTTAGGGCATAACTCTTTCCTTACCTACCATAGCTTCTCACAACTCTTCCTGGCTTAGCTTTCCTGGAAAATGAGTCATTGCTGACTCACTCCTTTTGCCTTCTCTTGCTGACTCTTGCCTCTTGTCTCCTCTTCTCCTTCTCTTGTTCTTTTCCTCTTTATTCTGCACCACAGGAGCGTATGAGAGCAGAAAGTAACCTCTTAAGCCAGATTGAGAGGGTAAGAAACAGACCATGTAGTCAGTGTTACATTTAGTAAGGAGGGCGTATGGCAAAACCCAGAGTGGTGATCCACTTTGATCCTCTAGTGAATTTTTTCAGTTATTACATTTTCAATCCAGAATTTTTATTTATTTTCTAATAATGCATACCTCTGTATAGCCTTTATTTGTCGCCACATTGTCATCGCACACAACTTTGCTTACTTTATTATAGCTTTCTTTAGTTTTTTGAACACAGTCATAATGGTTATTTTGAAGTTTTTGTTAGGAAGTAGGTTCTAAAAAACTAGTGCGGGGCTGGGTAGAAGGAAAGAGTGCTCATATCTAAGTAATCCTTACCCAGAATTTAACTTTAGAACAGGTAACTGGGAGCAGCATGAGGAATGTTAATGTCCTGCCCCTCCTAGGAAAATAGCTCCGTCTCCCTTGGGAAGCTAGAACCGGAGGCAACCCTGTGTCCCTGGCTACACAGGTTGAGCCCAGTCTGCATCATGCTGAGATTAGAGAGCAAGGGAGAGAGGGGGTCTTGATTCAAATGCCATCAATCCTCACTGTTCTTGCCAAGATTTAGTAGACTTTCTTGAGTAAATATTTCTTCATTTTCTGTAAATATTTCTTCATTTCCTTAAGTCCTTTTCCAAAGACTTTAAAATGGTTGTTTTATTAAAATATTGTTCATCTGTTTTGTTAGGAAGTTGGGCCATGGATCACCTCATTCTGTTATACTAGAAGGAGAACCAACATGTTATTTTATTATTATTTTATTATTATTATTTCTTTTTACAGTTTTTGGCCGGGGCCGGGTTTGAACCTACTATCTCTGGTATATGGGGCCTGTGCCCTACTCCTTTGAGCCACAGGTGCCGTCCACCAACATGTTATTTTATCTTTAAAAATTTTGAAATATTTTAATGAAAAATCTGTGAATTAAATGTTTTTACTTTGTAGATAAAATATTGTATTACTGCCCATCACAAGTCATTGGCAGTGATTGGACTTCAAAGCCCATTCTCCTAACATATATATTACACTAACTTGGTAACAATTAAGAGATATAGAAAAAATAATACTTTGGAAAAATAAGTAATTTGCTAGAGATTTTGAGGTACAGAGGTCTATTATAACAGGGATCCTAGAAACAGATGCTCTGTATTATTTTATATTCTGAGTATTGAGAAAATGTCTGGTAATAGAGATTCCTTAACGGGTTAGTTGCTGAATTAATACAAAAATGAATTATGGTGGGGAAAAATTAAGTGGGTCTGTCCTTCCCATTTTTGATTTCAAATGATTATTATTTTGAGATAAAATATGACTACTTTATAAATTATGAGGGGAAATTCTACACAGAATTTATGCTGAAGATAAAGTATAAAGGACAAGAATATATAAGTACTAAAAAATAAAGCCCAAGAGCAGTTAAGTCAGTCAGAGGATTCATAGGTTGTATACTATACTTCATGACAATGAGGAGAACACAAGTAAATAGGCAACCAGCTTATGAGGACTGTATAACTGTTAACGTCTTAGGCACTTTTCTATTATTTGTATGTGCACGTTTTCGTGCAAATGAAGCTGGATAGCACAATTGAATTAAACAATGGTTATTATTTTACTTAATGTATGATAGTATAGCTGTTATAGTTCTATATAATGATAGCATATCAAGTATAATGTGCAATACATTTATGTACAACAACATCATCCTATATAATAATTCATATTATAAATATTTTGTGCTAAGATTGTTGCATGTCCTTAAATCTTGATAAAAATGTATTTTAAGCAGTAATTTCAAATAGTTGTAATAATCATTTTTATATGTACTTTAAGCATTTTTATTTTTGAATAATATTTTTTAAAGTGCAGAAGTTTTTTGTTTGTTTAGGAAACCATGTACCTTTATACTACATGTGAATGGGGCCTACACATTTAGCAGCTTATGGTAAATGTCATCCAACAATCTAATGCCGGTTAATGAAATTAGTGGCCTAGTACCAAAGACAGTGTTTTTCCAAAAAGGATACTCAAATCACATGTAAAAGAAATTCTATAAGTCTTCCTTACAAGTAGTTCTCTAGGCCCCAATCCACAGCCCTCCAATCAGAATCTTTGGCAACAGAGCCTAAGAATTTACAGTTTTCATTATGCATTCCCCAGATGACACGCGTGTACTCTAAAATTTGAGAACCACAGATCAAGCAAATCAAATCCTAATAAATGCACCTTAAACATCCCATCTATTCCCTAAATACCAAATCTTATAGGGAAATACAGTGAAGAACCTCTGAAGAAGTTTGATATTTTTGTTTTGACAGCTGAACTATAACATGTATGAAAAGCAAAGAAATTAATTCCTCTTTTTTATGATAGGTTAAATGGGTAATAGCATATTAAAGGACTGGAATTTCATCAAAGGTCACTGAAAGCAAAGCATTGTAATTATTTACTTTTTATAGATATTAATTATATTCTCACTCATGTTTTTCAGCATTTCAAAATAAAATTGCTCCTTGTTTTTATGCCAAAACATCTTTACAAAAGTTGTTACAGATTATTTCCAATACCTTTTGCTCAGCGATTTGGCATCAACACTACCCAGGCAACAACATTCATATGGTAATAGTTAAATTTGTTTTTCACTAGGGCCCTCACAGCCAAATTTTTCATTTCCAGCCTGCACATGCTGAACTCTAGAAAATATTTTAATCCATTTTATTTTAATATGGATATTTCTAAATCGCTTGGTATCATACACGTTGCCTTTTCTTGCTGCTTGGTAAGTGAGCGTTACTCTACATATTTATTTCTTTTGATCTTATTTCTCAGGTTACATTTAGGCAGACTTTTTAAAATTTCAAGTCTTTATTTTCCTACTGTGCGCCATTGGGAGGGTGTTAACCTCTTTGAAGCTCAATGTTCTCATCTATAAAATGAAAACAATACTTTACAGTGTTGTCAGGCAGAGAGAAGTCGGCTGAGATGATGCCTGGAACAGAATACTTGGCACCTAGTGACCAATGCCAAAGGTTACCGCTGCTTCACAAATTACCCCAAACTATGGAAGCAGATATCGTACTTTGCTCCTCATTTATTAGGTTAAGAATTTGAGAAGGGCTTGGCTGAGCCATTCACTCTAATGGTCTCCTATATGGTTGCACTCAGATGTCTGCTGGGGCTTGGAAAGCCCCAGGGCACTGGAACGCTGGCCTTCAAAGGGGTATAAAGTCTCGCCCTCTTGTGTCAAGTCAGAAGTTATCTCCCACACTTGAAGGAGCAATAATCACAGCTCGAAGGCACACAAGTCTGGAGAAGAGGCAAGTGGAAGACACAAAGGAAGTGGGTACAAAGGATGAAAATAATCACGTCGCACATTAACGGCTGCTGAGCAGCACCACCAGGGAGGTGGTCAGCCACCAGCTGGACAAGATGGCCCGTCGTGCGGTGGTGACCATCTGATTTGCTCAGTCCAGCGATGCTGACACCTGACTTATGAATGAAATGGCCATCTTTCCAGGGATAGAGCTATACATGGAGTAGATTTCATGGGTTTTCTTTCACTGAAAACAATCTAGTTACTCCACTACTGAATCCTTTACCACTATGAGCAATGTGGGGCCATCCCTTAGGAAATCAGCCAGCCATCTGATTTCAATTTCAGCAAACTGAACCTCTTCTGCTTGGTATATCATCTTTACCAGAATCGAAACCTAGGTTTTTGTTTCATCCCTACAGAGCACTTTTTCCAGCACTATACTATTTGAGTATTTATGTGGACATTGCTATAGTATCACACACTAACAGACCAATTTAACAGAGATGTATGAATGTGTACAAACCCACAAAACAATGAGACTGATTGCACTCCTCATCACCAGCAGCAGGTAGTCTGACAAAATGGGAAAAAGCCTGTGAAAAGGCTTTGGAAAGACACCAGCTCAGAGCTAGCATCCTGTGAGGTTGAGATGCAGCCCTCTAGATGTGCTTGATACTCTGAACCAATAGCCCATTGCCAGTTCTGCATCCCCGGTAAATAGAATGTACAGGTCTGGGAACCAAACACATAAGTAGGGTTGGTGATTTTCAGGTGATTTTCACCATCACATCCAGTGACCTCCTTTTAGGATGTATACTTCTGTCACTAGAATTTTAGATGACATTAGAAGCCCTGTTCCCTGCTTCTATCAGAGCACATTGTAAGGGTTCCACTATCCTTAAAGCCATGACTACCGTCTGGTCATGCTAAAGGATCAGCACACAGAGTTAGCTATACTTGAGAAGATAATTGACCTTAATTACAGTAAGAAGTTAAAGTCGTTATTATACATGGAGGTCATGCGGGAATATATCTGGAAAGGAGACTCACTGGGGTGGCTTTTAATGCTTCTGCACTCCATGGCAACAGAATTAGGAGCTTCAGCAACCGCAGCCCAACAAGGGCAAGAAAACTAAGAGTTCACACCCTTCATTCTGGGGTTGCTCCACCAGGCACACAACTAGACCAGCCACTGGCCAAATAAAGGAAAATTCATCATGCTTGGTAGATAAGAGAAAATATAGATCACGGCTTCAGGACAAGCTATAGCAACGAGGACTGCACCTCATGCCACTAACTCACTGTTACTAAATCTGTGTAAACTTGACCTCTACATTTAAAGGGACTCTGTGGTCATGAGAATAACTGGTAGGTGAGAAGGGTGAACTATAGGTAAAAGGGATGACACTTCTTGGGCCCCATCTCAAATTGTCTGCATAGCCTACTTTAGGACTGTAGTGGTTATTAATTCTTGGAAGGGTTTGATCAGTTTTCCAAAGGTGCAACCTGACAGCACTTGACTCAGGCCGGGATAAATATCTCTCAATTCCTGCTGAGGTTGTGTTTATTTGTTTAGTTGGTTGATTTTGATGTGGCCCAATTAAATTATACTTGAAGCTTTTAGGAAACTAACTTATGGGGAAATTTAATTCTCATTACTTCTGATTCTAGGCCTGGAAACTATCATAATATCTAGATATAAAGACTCTAGCATGTGATGTATCCAAATCTGGAGTGATTTCAACCTGACACTCCCATTGATGTCATTGGAATGTATGATGAAGATTCAAAAGCAGGGGCTGGCTGCCCTTCACAGGGAGGGAAGTCTCTGATTATGGCAAATAGGCATTGACGCACATCTTTTCTGATTCCAAAACACTTTTCACTCAACTCTCAACATTTCTCAGTAAAGCTTGAGAGTCTGATGCTCTAAAACATAATCAACAAGATGGGTTTGGGTTTCATGGACATTGGTTTCAACTTCCTCTGCTTAGCACATTTTTAAGCTTTCCACACTGATACACAAATGTTTCCAAGGTTTTTTTTTGTTTTTTTTTTTTTTAACGTATCAACCCATTTAAAAGCCACAATGACTCTATATTGACATGTTAGATTTAAAGTTTAGCTAAACTATAGCTTTCACATGAAGGCTATAACCCAACTATACCACAAGACTATGAGGTAAGGACCAAGGAAGAGGAAGGGAGGGGGGAGGTTTGAGTGGAGGGAGGGTGATGGGTTGGGCCACGTCTATGGTGCATATTTTTATCTATAATAAAAGAAAAATAAATTAAAAAAAAATTTTAATTAATTTAAATCTCCTACCTCAAGAGTTCCTATAAAAATCAGATATCCCCAAGAGTGTTAGGAACATAGAGTTAGAATAAGTTTATTTCAAATGATTCCTAGAAGAATCAGTTTGAATGAAACCAACAAATGTAGATCTTAATAGGACTGGGTCTGTGCTCCTGGAAACTCCAGGAGAAAGTGCTACTGAGAGCCCTGTGCAGAAGCGAGGAAGGCAAGTGTCACTCTAGCCAACACTTAACTGAAGTTCAATCTTTAGGTCACCAAAAGCAAGTCTGGTCCAATTTTAGATACTTTAAGGGACAATTAACCTAATTCTGCTGAATCAAAAATGGGACACACTGTCTATTACTAAGATACTCTCAAATTACCATTCCTGAGCCAAAACATTGCCTGGAATTATTTAGTCATTTACTTATTCATCTACATATTCAAAAGTTAATGCATAGACTATGGCTAAAATTATGGGCAGCACCCTGAAGGATACAGAAATGAGCAAGGCACAGCCTTTTTGCTTAAAGAGCTCACAATCCAGTGAAAGAACGAAAGAAAAATAAATTTTAACAAGAAGGAGATGATCGAGAGAGGTTCGTGTACAAAATGTTATTTTAGTGCATAATATGGAGAGGGAATTTTTGATTAGAAGGCTGCAACATTCTTCCTGGAGAATGTGGCATTTGAAGTGAGCTGTGAAGGCAAACGTGTTTTCACTGAGAATGCTGGAGACAGCAGTGCTCGCTGCAGCCAAATGAATAAATAAATGAGTGGCATCTAGCAGAAAGGTGATCAGATTAGTGCCCATGTTAAAGGAAGATAACTCCAGACGTGCTGTATTCTGTTGGGTGAATTTTCTAAACATTTTAAGGCTTAGTTTTGCCATCTGCAAAGTATGAGGATAGGATTGGGTTGCCTTTTAAACTCTTTCTACCACTGTTTTTGTATAAAGGCATGGACTGCATGTTTGGTTTCCAAGTTTCCTGCAGGGATGTGTACTACTATTGATAATATTTACCACAAAGGCTGAGTTCTGCAGTGGTTAGCATGGTCACCTAACCAACCATAATTCTCCTCTATTACCCTCCACTTCACTGAGTAGAGGTTAAGAAGCTTGGGTGGGGTTCACTTTGTCCTCAGATGCATGACACACCCTGCTTCCTCATCCTGTCTGCTGTCATTAAGATCAACTCATTATTGTTCCATCCACCCCCTCCTCAACTCAAACCAGTCATTGCTGTGACCATGGAAATGAACACCTGCAGTTGATCCCATGAGAGCAAAACTAGGATAACTGGTTGTTCTCACGCTAGCTGTGCAAACAAGGCTAACAGCTATCACGGAGCCACAAGGGGAGCAGCTTGATGCCAGGCAAGTGATGGAGACATAAAGATTTCAAGAAAAATGGAGACAGAGCTCTGATTTATCCTTGGACTTTTTAATTTGTGCACCAAAAAACTCCCTTTATTGCTTAAGACATGTGAGACTAGTTTTCTGTGCCTAGCAACAACCCCTTTTCTTCTAAATCACTAAGCCATTTGTAATTCTTTTTTTTAATGAAAATGCTTTGTTTTTTTTGTTTGTTTTTTTTTAAAGAAACAAGACAAAATAAAACAGCTTTACTAAACAAATGAAGTGCTAAACTGTTTTGTTTGTTTGTTTGTTTTTGCAGTTTTGGCAGGAGCCAGGCTTGAACCCATCACCCCTGGTATAATGGGCTGGCACCCTACTCCTTGAGCCACAGGTGCTACCCTGAAGTCCTAAACTGTTAACACACTCATTCTTGATTTAGAGCAGTGATTGTCAGCTGGGGTGCTGTGCATACTGGTGTGCTGTGAGAGGACCACAAAAAGCTGTAAAGACCTTTAATTAAATTATTTTTGAAAGAAATTCAAAGTACAGTAAATATATTTTTTTTTTTTGTACTCTTTTTTTTACCGGCATAATTTAAGTGTGCCATGGAAGTTCAACTGTATGTTAAAGTGTGCTGTGAGATAAACTCTAATTTAGAGAGTTTACAAAAACTTGCCAGGCAAAATTCGCAGCAATGCTATGATTTTCTCTCCTGGAAGTAGAAAACACTGCCAATACTATACTAAAAGCTTTAATCAGAGAAAAATATTTGGAAGGATGAAAAAAAAAAAAAAAAACCTTTCCTCTGGAGGTTTTCCTTTGCTCTAGTATAATTGTGTCTGGAATATTTTTGTTGTCATCCTTGTGGTCATCTCTTTACTACTTGGATTCCAGCTCTTTCATCAGGGAGTGCGAGTGTTTTCAGGAATCAGGAAGAATTAGGGAGAACCTTTGCCATCATCTTTCTGCACACTTCTTGTACACAGGAGGCACCCAAAGCACAAATGGGGTAACAGCCGGCCTAGGGTGGTCAGGGTCAGCATGGTGTCAGAATACCATGGTATTAGTATTAAATACATCACCTAGTCCTGACAGCCTTGGCTTCCCTACAGAGGCAGAATGTCTTGATTTAGCTATAATCTCTCTGGCAGTGGGCATTGTCATCCAGGAGCACAGAAACATGCACCAACTAATTCTTTTTCTCTTTTCCCTTTCCTGGAGTAAATTTTCCAATTCCTACTTTACATGTTAAAAAGTATTGAGAAAGGCCCAAAAGCTGCAGATGCTGGTGTGGATGCAGAAAGAGGCATTGTTGGTGGGATTGCAAATTAGTACACCCTTCTCGGAGAGGAGTGCAGAGAATCCTCAAAGAGCTAGAAGTAGACCTACCATTTGATCCCATAATCCCATCTCTAGGTATCTTCCTACCTAGAAGGAAAAAAACATCATTTTACCATAAGGACATTTGCACTGAAATGTTTATAGCCTCTCAATTCACAATCACAAAAATGTGGAAACAACCCAAGTGCCCATCAACCCATGAATGGGTTAACAAACTGAGGAATATGTACACCATGGAGTACTATTTAGCCATAAAAAGATGGAGACTTTGCTTCTTTTGTATTTACCTGGATGGATTTGGAGAACATTCTCCTAAGTAAAGTATGTCAAGAATGGAAAAGCAAGAATTCCATGTACTCAGTACTAATATGAAAATAGTAGATAAACAACTACATGCCCACATGAGAGAAAAACACAAGGTGTTTTTCAACAAGGTGGGAGGCTCAGTAAGTTCCCACCTATCAGGTACTATGTAAGGGTACGTGGCAAATACAACTCAGACTTTGGACTTTACCTGACACACGCAAATAATGTAACCTAATCAAATATGCCCTTGTATTGACCCAAAATTTTATTTTATTTTTTTAATTAGTAAATCATAGCTGTGTACATTAATGCAATCACAGGGCACCATACATTGGTTTTATAGACCATTTGACACATTTTCATCACACTGGTTAACATAGCCTTCCTGGCATTTTCTTAGTTATTGTGTTAAGACATTTATATTCTATATTTACTAAGTTTCACATGTACCCTTGTAAGGTGCACCACAGGTGTAATCCCACCAATCACCCTCCCTCT
>CAUYPK010028631.1:0-21211 GCA_963574355.1 Loris lydekkerianus | reverse complement strand
AAGTATCCAATGTACTCAGCCCTACTATGAAGCTAAACTATAGCTTTCACATGAAGGCTATAACCCAACTATTCCACAAGACTATGAGGAAAGGACCAAGGAAGGGGAAGGGAGGGGGGAGGTTTGGGTGGAGGGAGGGTGATGGGTTGGGCCACATCTATGGTGCATATTTTTATCTATAATAAAAAAATAAAAGAAAAAAGAAAAAAAAAAACAACAAAGTCTCAAAACTGCAGATGCTGGAATGGATGTGGAGAGATAAAATGGATGAGATAACATGTGGAGAGATGGATGTTGGTGGGATAACAAATTAATACAACCTTCATAGAAAGAAGTATGTAGAATCCTTAAAGAACTAAAAGTTGACATTCCGTTTGAACCCACAATTCCATTACTAGGTATCTACCCAGAAGAATGAAAATAATTTTACCACAAAAACATTTGCACCAGAATGTTTATTGCAGCTCACTTTATAATTGTCAAGTGGTGGAAGCAACCCAAATGCTCATCAATCCAGGAATGGATTGACAAATTGTGGTACATGTATAATATAGAATACTATTAAACCATTAGAAATGATGGGAACTTTAGATCTTTTGTGTTTACCTGGATGGAGTTGAAACACATTCTTTTTAGTAAAGTACCCACAAGAATGGTGAAATAAATATCCAATGTACTACATATTAATTGATTATATGAAACCAATATATAAACACTTACATGCTCATATAATCAATAAAACACAAATGTAGTCTAATGTGGGTGAAGGGGGAGGAGGAAGTGAGGGATGATTGACAGAAGGAGGGAGGGCATTTGGCAGAATATCACCTAATGGGCACAAAGTGTGGGTGAATACCATTCCCCATGGGTGAGGGGTTCCTTGACATCTGGAACTTTACCTTGGAAGTGAGAACAATGTAATCTAAAAATGTGTACCCTCATACTAATTTGTAATAAAAAACAAAACAATAAAAAGAGTTAATATATTAATTAACACATATGAGTTTTCCCTCATACTTATTGAACGTTTGGTCTTTATGGCTGCATGGCATACACTTTCGTAAGGTAAACAAACCTTGATTTCCTGGGAAACTTCTTTTATCATTCTCTCTTTAAGTGATTCCAATGGGAGTAATATATATCCCTGATTTCAGACATGGACATAAGGCACAAGAATGGTCAGTCATAGCTAAAGATACTAAATGGTAAGGTTTTCTGGAATGATGATGAGGTAAATATTCCTTCCATGTTCTTGTTGAGACTTTGAGGCTGTATTCCTGGACGGTTGGAGGCAATGGTAAGAAGAGAGTCTACTAAAAGTGAAGCCAACAGAAAGAAAAGCAGAATTTAGGGGAAGAAGAAGGGTGAGGATGTGTAATGCTCAGGAGCCCGTTTTCAACCATATCTGAGGCTGGTCTTCCCCAGGAAATTTTCAGTCCATAGATAACACATTCCCTTTCTCTTCTTGGCCATTATGAATTTGGTTTGTACTTATTTTTCATATTTGAATTATCTTAATTTTAACTCCTTTCCTTCTTCTAAAATTTCTCTATCATCTTTCAAAGCACTCCTTTGTATTTCCTATCCCTTCTAGTTGATTGGATTTGTCAACATCTTGAGATAAAAATGTTGTGTATGGCAGCCTGGGATCCTGAAAATCTGCATGAAATTGACATGAAATTCCCACACTGGACTGTTCTCTCTCTCTCTTGCTCTCGCTTTCTCTCTCTCTCTCTCTCTCTTTCTCTCTCTCACACACACACACACACACACACACGTTTCTTGCTTTCTAAACCATTGAAATTTAGGAAGCAATTTAAGTTACCATCACTCACAAAATTTAAAATTTATATACCACACTAATGCAATTTTAGTAACAAGTATCTCTACAATTATTTAAACACATATGATATTGAAGGTCTCGATAAAATCCTCTCTGCAGAGGCCTGCTTGGATTTTTGACAGTACAAATATGTAAAAATAGGAGCACCAGAGTAGTGAAGATTAAGTATATAGTAATTAATTTGACTTTCAATTTTAGTTCAATCTATTGTAAATTCCTCCAGGTAAAAAGATAGTGAGAATGTTAATAAGGAATATTGATTGCTTTTATAGATTAAAAATAAATTATACAAAAATCTAATTGAAAAGGAAATTTAGAGAATAGTCAGGCCACATATTAAAGCAAAATTATCCTTCTCTTTCCAATAATTTAAATTTTTCCTCTTGTGGCATTTCACCACTATTCATAAAATCCACCCCAGGACTAAAATTATTAGTGAATGGTGGGAAACTGAGGGGAGCAGGCATTTAGCAATTGTTCAGTGGTCTGTAAAATGAATTTCTGATCTCAGTTCAGTCATAAAACCTATCATCACAATTGATGCAAGCCAATGCCTTTTCTATCAGTCTCCTCAGAGAAGCCTGGGACTGCCTGAGCACAGAAATATCTCCTATAGCGCTAAAATCTGTAAGTCAAAATTAAGGATCACTGGGAAGGGAGTTACTGTCTCTGCTTCAATCATTCTGCAGCTGAGTGTAGGGCCTTAAACGATGATTCTAGTTCCTTTAGGAAGATTTACATGCTCTAAAGATAGAGTAGAATAGACACTACGAAAATCCTACAACCTATGGGAGAGAAATTGAAGATAAGAACCTGCTTCGTCTCATGGATAGAAAGGTAGGATTTGGCCTAAGGCAGTGATTCTCAACCTTCCTAATGCCACGGCCCTTTCACACAGTTCCTGTGGGTTGCGACCCACAGGTTGAGAACCGCTGGCCTAAGGTCTTAGTCAATGCGCTGTGACTTAGAAGTGGAGTCCAGTGAGTGCTCTTTGTATGCAAGCAGACCAGTTGAATTCAGAGTACTTTAGAGGATCATAATTCCATGTGCAATGTTTTTATGCCTATCTGGAATGAGTTGACAATATTCTATGTGCACATTTCTAAGTGACCCCTAAGGCTATTTGATAAGCCTTAAAATAATGTTTATCAATCATTGTCACTTTTTGTTTTTGATGATTCTTAACTTCTGCCCTCTTTCATAAAGTTGTATTTTTTTCTGTTAGGTGTGGTGTAAGTGGGACTTGGGCCAGCAATCACAAATATTAAAAATGAGCTCTAATTGACACCTATTGACAAATTTTAGCCTCAAACCCAAACTAGCTCTTAATACCCTTCTTCTCAATTTCTTGAAAAATGCTTATGATCTTTTAACAACCTGAATGTTCTTTTATTTTATTACCAGTTTGTAATTGCAGAATTGAATAATTCTGACATTGTAGGATATACATAATCTTTCTGATGGTCTGATCATAGATATTGGGAAGGTGATATTTATTTATTTATTTTTGAGACAAAGTCTGGTATCCTGACTAGAGTGCTGTGCCATTATAGCTCACAGCAACCTCAAGTTCTTGGGACCCAGTGATCCTCTTGCTTCAGTTTTTCTATTTTTAGTAGAGATAGAGTCTCACCATTCTCAGGCTGGTCTGATCTCCTGAGTTTCAGCAATCCACCTGCCTTAGAAACCCAGAGCACTAGGATTACAGGTGTGAGACACCATGCCTAGCCAGGAAGTTGATATTATGAGTCTGAATTTTCCAAAGTAGAAAAACAAGATGTGACAATTAAGTTCATGAACTCATCCTAGAAAAATTTCCTCATACCTCTTTTCTGAATATAACTGTGGTCACTTTCAAAGTAGTCCCCTTAGGAAGCTATGCATTGACTCCAGTGCCTAGTGAACCCTTCAAAGTAATGTTGGACCTCTTTTTCTGTAATAGCCATCAAAGCTGTCCTTGTCTTACCCTGGATGTCCTGGATGTCCTAAAAATATCCTTTCAATATTTGCTTTATCTACAGTGAAAGAAAAAAGTCACAGGAGCTCCCTCACAGGCAGTTCCACCTGAGCTGGTGGTTTAAGAGTCACAAGTTGCTGGTCAAGATTTCCATTTAAGATTCTCCCAACTGTTTCTATCTCTTTGTACTTGTTCTGCTCTGCTTGTCTCACAGTCAGCCAACAATTTTAACACACACAATTCAATGAATTTTTGCAATGTTTTCAACAGTTCTGCTTGCTACTGGCCCCTAGGACCTCTTTTAATCAGTGATGCTTTCTCTCCTCCTAGAAAAAGGTTTGATTCATTTGTACACTGATATTTTCCTTATGACATTATGCCCATAAAATTGAACTAACATGTCCCAGATTTCACTTTCACTCTTGCTAAGTTTAATAAGAAATTTAATGTTTGTTCATTGCTGTAATTCAAACTCCAACATTCTCAAGACAGCACACAAAAACATACAACAATAGTAATGAATGCCACTCAACCATATACTGTCACACATTAACACAAACCCATCTGTGAGACACTGGTATACCAAGGTTATGAAACCTTACTAATTTGTTTGTACAATGCTACCAACTTAAGTGCATGGTGAGAAGTTAGTGAACCTAATAGATCTCGTAAGTGCTATGTACAAAAAGATCTCAAGAATTTGCAAGATTTAGATCACGTCACCAAATGAAAAGAAATTTAAGATCATCTTGAGTATAGATGTCTCCAAAGTAAATAAAAAATTCTTGTGTTTGAAACTTTTTATTCTGTTTTTTTTTCCCACATAAAACCCTTAGAAGTCCAGGTATGGTAGCTCATACCCATAAACCAAGAGTTTTGGGAGGCTGAAGTTGGAGGATTACTTGAGGCCAGGAGTTCAAGTTTTTAGTGAGCCATCATGCCACTGCACTTCAGCAAAAAAAAAAAAAAAAAAAAAAAAAAGAAAGAAAGAAATTAAGAAAGAAAGAAAGAAAAAAAGAAAAAAAGAAATAAAAAAAAATCTCTGAATTTTGAATTGTATTGACTATAGTAGAAACGTGAAGTAAGTGCTAACTTGGGAAGACATTTTATAAGGAAATATTAGTGAAGATTTACACCTTTAATTTATGCATGGTATGCAGGAATAACTGGAAGTCTGTGCCCTCTAGGGCTACTCTCTCTAGAATTTTCAGGGCCTCTTAATGTGATATGTTTTCTAGGGTAGTCAAACTTCTCTAACAGGATAGCTTAGGGATTCCAGTACAAATGCTCCAAAGGATAGAAAGTGCTATTAATACAATGTCACTTCTGCTATACTCTGTCTTTCAGAGTAGTCACAGAGCCTGGCCATATTCAGGAAGCAGGGATATAGACCTAATATTTCATTAGGGAAGCATCAAGTGTTTTCTTGTTATAATTATTTCATTATATCTCACCTTATTTTTTTAGAGATGGGGTATTGGTCTGTCTCCTAGGACGTGATGTGGTGGCACCATCTTAGCTCCCACAGCCATGAACACTTAGGCTCAAGTGATCCTTGTGAACCAGTCTCCCAAGTACCTGAGACTACAGGCTTGTGCTACCTCACCCAGCTATTTCTTCTTACTTCTTCTTCTTCCTGTTTTTTGTTTGTTTGTTTGTTTAAGAGATGAACTCTTGCTATGTATCCCAGAATGGTCTGAAATTCTTGGCCTCAAGCAATCCTCCTACTTTAGCCTCCAATGTCATTGGGATTACAGATATGAGCCACTGAGTGAATCTCTGGTTATCATTAACTCACCAAATTCCTCTGCCAATTCTGCTCACTTTTCAAAGTTCATCAGTATTATCATTCTCCAAATAACCAGAAATAAATCGGTGTATACAGTCACTAATACTTTTAATATATTAAAGCTGAGAAAATCTTTAGTGTTTATACAATCCTTTTCATTAAAAAAAAAAAAAGGTACCACTAAACCCAGGGCAATTAAGGGAATTAATCACTCAAAATAAGAGTTAATAACATTCAGAAACAATACTAGAACACAGATCTCCTAACATAGTCCTATAACCTTTGAATAAAAAACACATGTCGATAATATTTATTTCTGAGAATTTTTTTTCATATAATTATTATTATCAAAAACACCATAAAATATAGTCTAGCACATAGCAGTTACTTAGCAGATTACATAAAAAAATCAAGCCTATGCCTTTCAGTTTATAGTTTGGAAGTAGTATAATTTCTATGATTGAGGAAAAGGCCCTAGAGTCTGATCATCCAGGTTTGATTCCAGCTTCCTTTCCAACTCAGGCTAATTGCTTAAATTTCCTACTTCTCATATGCAGCAACAACAGAAACTACCTTTGATGTTTGCTGTAAGGATAATATGAGCTGGTACATAAAATGCCAGGCACCTGGACAGTGGTCAGTAACTCAGTTATTATTTTTATAGTTTGTGTTAGGATAAGAATACAGTTCTTTTCTGAAGACATTTATTGCCTTGTAATGTAGGTACGGTCATCGGATGAGAATGAGGTGAGAGGAGGATGTAGGAATATTGAACAGACAAGAGTAGCTATAAAACTGTTTACTCACAGGGTGGAAAATGTGTAAAATTTTGGAGCATGTAAGTGACCCTTTGAAACCCATGGTACTGAGTCGTGACTGAAAACAGGCGGTCTACATGGTTCTTCTCCAGATATATCCAGTTGCTGCTGAGAAGGCAAAATATGGGTCAAGCTGAACTGGGATTTTATGAGGCATGTATCATAGACAGGGGATTAAGAGCGTTAAAAGTTTGTATAAGAGAATAATGATGAACTTTGAAAAGTGAGCAGAATTGGCAGAGGAATTGGTATGATTCTTCCCACACAAAAGAATCATTCTGTAAAAATCATACTGTTCCCAATGGTGTATAAATGTTGGGTAATGCCAAGGTCCAGTTTTGTAAAAGAGGGATTAAAAAGTGAGGAGATGAATGTCAGTGTAATAGAGGTCAAACAATGCTGCCGTTGAATCGTGTGCTGGACTATCGGTGAAGGCAGAGGCTGAGTTTTCAAACCTTAGAAGAATTAGACGCAGTGACAGAAGGAATTAGATGGCAGTGATGACGCAGAACAGAGCTGGTTGAACGCCCGATGCCGTTAAGCATCACAAGCGGAGGGCTTTCTTATGTGAGAATAAAGAAATGGCTTTTCTAAACACAGTACCTTACAAGCAAAAAGTAGTAAAGCAAATATTCAGAATAGAACTAGCAGCAATACCTTGAAAAGGCTGAAAGGAAGTTGACTCTCTGTTTGCAGAATTGCTGTCTTTTTTTGTCACAGGTGCTGGAAAAAGCATCCTACCGTATCATCACACTTTATCATTGCATTACCATTGTTAGTCCAACCTGGAAAAGACAAAAAGTGAAGAAGCAGGGATGGGTGGTCCAGAGGAAGAGAAGGGTAAAATCGTGGAGGAAAGAGAATAGGTGGGAGGGAAGTTGTTTCCCCGGAGTGCTTGCTTTTAGGTGCTGACGGAGACTGCCAGGACCGAGAAGCGTAATGGTCTCCGTGTTTGCAGAGAATCAGTCCTGTTAGCACTGGTTTGGGAGAATTGGATTCTAAAGCAGTGTTTCTCAAACTTTAGCATCTGCGTACCGCACCTGATGATCATATTCAAATACAGACTCTGAGTCAGTGTGTCTAGGTGGAAACGGACTTGCCGCCTTTCCTAACAGGCTCGGTGCTGCCCTCCTTCCATTCACATTAACCCAGTGGTGTGGGGGTTCTGCTGGCCCCTCCCAGGCAACAGAAACTAGTGAGGAGACCCGAGGAAGGGAACTCACTCTTCACCTCCTGGGGCCCTGTGACTTACAGTCCCAACAAACGAGATTTAAGTAGTTTGGAAAAGTCCACAATTTAATGGCTTCACATTTGTTATATTGATTTATCCTTAGTAACCTTATACCCCAAACACTCTCTAGAATGGGAATTAGCAAGACTTCAACTAAAATAAATTTATCAAACATTGAAATTGTTTCAAGAGGTGCTGAATTTTCACAAAAGGAGATAAAAGGTGATGTGTAGAAGGTGGAAAGTTACTCAAAAGGGCATCACTCCATGAAGTTAACTAATGGATATTTCAAAAAACATTTTATGCCATAAATATGTATTATGTTTATTTTTCCATTAAAAAGAACGGAAAGATTAGACTGGCATAGGCATTGCACACTGACAAAAAGTGGGGCTTTTGTAAGTTGTGGTGATGGGACTGGTGAGACAGTGCTAAACCCTTACTCTTCATTAAAAAAATAAATTGTACTTCATTGCATATTTCTGGGCACCACGTAAAATCAACTAATGGAAGAAATTAAATTTAGAACTCTCATTCACATATTTTCTTAGTTTATTAGATACGATATCTGTGAAACCAGGAAAAATGTTTACATTGAAAAATCAATCTAATGAATGTTATTAACAATAGATCAGGCACAAAGAATCTACGTTCTGGGATTCAAAAGGTCTGAAGCAGCACTGACAGGCTGTAAGGCTTTGTGAGAGCAGCACATGCAAATATAATATGTGTTCTTACTCTTCCATGAGAATATGGGAGAAATGTGATTCATTTCATTGTGTGACTGTTCATCATTTTCTTGTGTAACCATTTATATCAGGATTATGTTAGCCTCTCTTTTCCTACACACCAAGATGTTTTAAAATGTCTCAGTGTGATCCCCCAAATAGTTAAACTTAATTGTTTATGATTATACAGTGAGCCTCCTAGGGTTTTTTATTGTTCTGGGATATTATAGCTCAACTAAGTGGAGCAGAGGAACGGTTTGACGTGGTGACTCAAAGCTCTGCCTCGATGCTGCTGAGCTGAGGAGAATGGAAGGCAGGATTCTACGAACCCAGTTCCCAGATGGCCAAAGGTCCTGACTATCAGGTAAGATCACTCACAAACCTCATGGACAGCCAGCACCGTGGTGAGGTCTCTGTACTGGCACAGCTCTGGCTAGCCAAATGATTCCTAGATCTCTAAATGAGTTGTCAGTGATGTTTTTCTTATAAGTGGCTGCCCCTGGAAACTCAGGAATGAAGTGCAGACATATAAACCTTGGGCACATTGATCTATGTAAGTCCAGGGCCATTTTCTAGGGTGTAGCTACAAAACTGTGAAGGGAAACATCACTGTCCTCAAGTATCTTTAATTCATTGTGCTCATAATCTTAGCAGTGACTGAGAAAAGGCACTATTATAATTCTGCGACTTCCTTCATTGTAGTCAGTTTCTATTGCTATGAAATAAATTGTATACTTTAGTGTCCTGAAACAGAACAAATTTATTATTTACAGATCTGTAGAAATCTGACATGAATCTCCCTGGGCTAAAAGCATGGTGTTATCAGGGCTGTGTTTCTTTCTGCAGGCAGGGCAGAAGATGCCTCCTTGCTTTCCCAGCTTCTAGAGGGCATGCATGTTTCTTGGCTCACAGCCTCCTTCCCACGTCTTCAAAGTCAGCACAGTTGCTTCCTTCTGATCATTCCTCCTCAGTCTCGTCTCCCTCTCCACTTTTGAGGAGTCCATGTGATTAGACGGGCCCACTTGAATGGTGCAAACTAATTTCCCATCTCAACGTCCTTAGCTAAATCACATCTATGAAGCCTTCACAAATTCCAGGGATTAGGATGAGGGTATCTTTTTCGGTGTCATTATTTCACCTACCATACCCATTTTATGCTTTTCATCTCCTTCTTGAAACTAGTTAAGAATCACTTAGAGATTTCCTTGAAATCTCTTTGTAATCAACTCAGAGGCCCTCTTCTCTAATGACTAGTTGTCAGCTTCAGCTCAACTGTCAGTTCAATTATCAGAGCAGGGCTTTGTCACAGCTGCGTTATAAACATCTCCCGCAGTATTTATCTATTTGTCTCTAAAAGCATGTATTAAATAGCAGGGTCATTTCAATATTTCTTTTTAGTGTGCATCTCAGTTTTATCAGACCTTTAACACATTTTTAGGGTGATAGGGACACTATCAACAAGACGTAAAACAGTTTTCAGAGTAAAAGACCAGAGCGATTTGGGACAATATATAGGAATAAGTATGATTCCAGGCAATCTAAGGCTTATGGTTTCCTCGCTTACAAAGCAAGTAAGGGGTTTTACTTCTCATTGCAATGTGGTTAGATAGCAGATCTAAGAAGACAATTCTGGCTGCAATTTGGAGAAGGTACTGTGGAGTGGGAAAAGATGTGCAGGAAATTAGGACCTAGACCATCGCATTTGAATACAGCATGGAGAGACTAAGAAATGGTCAGATGTACATTCGAGTTTGAAGGTGATGGTGACTGGCCTCAAAGGTGGGTGTGAAGAAAAACTCAGAAGGAGGCATGACTCCTAGGAGTTTGATCTACACAAGTGGGCAGACTGCAGCACCATTCTCTGAAACACAGATGGTGGAGAACAAAAGGGTTGGTGTGCTGCAGGGCAGGGAAGACTGAATCGTGGGATTTGTATTTTAAAATTATTATCACAAAAAGGAGTATTTAGTGTCTTGTGATAGATTGACTTTGCGCATAGTATAGAGGACAGGTAAGTCTGGGAACTGTAACAAGTTTCAGTGGCAAAAAGAGGAGGAAGAGCCAGCAAAGGAGATGGGCAGATGGCCTGTGGAAAAGAAAAAGAAACGTGGAAAGTGTTTAGGCGGAAGGATGTCCACGTGGGCAGCCACGAGGCCCGTGCTGCTGAGACGGCGGTAGAGGCACTCTGGGAACTGAGCACTGAGTTTGCCAGTGTGAGGACCTCCATTTGTGCTGTGTGATGACAGCTTTAGTGGAGACGTCTTTACCCAATCCCAACTGGAACCTGAAGAAAAGAGAAGATGAGTAAGTGGTATTGTGATAGTGGTTATTACAAAAACAGGCAAAAACTCGCTTAGAGCTTTCTTTTGAAAGCCTACAAAAACAAACAAAAAAGGGTAGTTATAAAACCTCTATTCTACTTTCCTGTTTTAGTCTTTTCCTGAGATTTCTACTAGGCTGTCCTTCTACTAGTCCCCACGTTTTATACCAAGGTCAGCAGTTTACTTTACAGTACAAACATAGGCAGGTTGCTTAACTTCCTTGCCCTTAAAGTAGTCATTTTAAAAATGAGAATTGTAAGAGCAGCTACTCTACGGCTGTTGGGAAGATTAAATTGGATGATACACATAAAATACTTGGAACAACTCCTTTTACATCTAAAGTGCTCCAGTATTTTTAGATGTTCATTATTATTGCTGTTATTATTACTCAGAGTTATCACCAACACTTGTTTATATTGTCTCCAGGTGAAGGGAGGTCCAATCCTATGAACATAGTAACAAATATCCCTGTATTCTTCTTTGAAGGGAAAAACAAAATGATGTTCTCAACAGGGAAAAAAAAAAAAAAATGGCAGTAACACTACTGAAATTTTATCCTTTGGTTTATAAAATTTCATTCACACCAATAATTTTTAAAAACAGAAACTAAATGTTTAAATATTTATTTAAATTCACTTTGCAAAGTATACATGAACAGCTTGTTTAAGAGTTTCTGCCTACAGGGTGATTTAAATCTAAGAATAGCTGCCATGTACTGAGAGCCTATTCTCGATGTTAAGAGCACTAATAGGGCAGTTTACACACATTGCCTTCCTTAATAGCCACAATACTTTTTAATGTAAGTATGAATAACTCCATTTGAAAAAATGAGGAACCTGAAGTTTAGAGGAGTTCATTAATATTTCCAAGGCCACAGTAATAGTATGGAGCAAAACAAGGTTTAATGGACTCTACAATTTTCCTCTTCCCATTGCCCCCAAATGGCTCAACTATGTAATACATATCTCAAAAGCATTTATTGAGCTAGTATTCTATGCAATATTGCGATTATAGTCATTCCGTAGGTGCATGGACATAATCCCCATTATACAATTGGAACACAGAAGCTCTGACAGATCCAGGCAATTTGTCCAAGGGTATATTATGTAAAGGGTTTAAAACAGGATATAAACTCAGGTTTTTAGGTTGTGCATCAGATCTCTCCTTACTTTACTAGCAAGCCTCCTAGTAGAGGGTTTGGTTTTAGTAATTCTGGAAATGAAGGATCAAGCAAATGGCTTTTAATGTTAGCATAATTACTATTACATAATACAATATAATCTGAAAATTTGAAGAATAAAATTGATATTATACACTTCAATTTCGGGGTCTAGTTATACAATGTATTAGTTCAGAATAGCCTAAACTTCTGAATCAACTATTTTCTATTTCAATTTTAACTATTTAAACTATAATGCTTGTATTTCAATTATGTCTTCTTGGCAAAAATAGTGAATCAATGTTAAGTTCTCTTTTTCTTTGCCATCTGTACTGCACAGATCTTATCTTATACATCTCATAAGTGTGACATCAGAGAGTCAATGGACCATACCAGAGACTTATTTAGATAAACAATATTTTTTAATTGATACCTTTCAGAGGTCATGTTATTCCTGTACTATTTTTCTTCTATTATACCAGAGCTTTCATCATTCTCATGTATTTTTATGTCCCCTGTAATTATACCATCCCTTGCTCTCTTATTCCTATTAATAGAATCCATCCTCAGGTCTTATTTCAATTCAAGCCATCTTAAAGTAAAGTGCTTTACACAACCCCCCCCCCAAAAAAAAAAAAAAAAAAAAAACCCTGCCAAGTACTGGATCTTGGTATTCATATCACCATCTTGGTTTTCTGTACTCTCAAAGAAATGGACACTTCTTAGAAAGAGCCTTTAAATCTAAACTTGTGGATAATTTTTCAGTGGCCCAGAAACTTGCCATTATTTTATTATGTAATGAAAATCACATAAATTTATAACTTGTCCTCAAAGCAAGTGTGTTGTAACAATCTCTATACTGCTTTACAATGACATCACATCTTCCTACCAGTCTTTCTGCTTCTAGCCTTAAGCTAGACCACATACAGTAAGGACTTTTTTCCTTCACTACACCCCAGGAAGATATTGCTAATTAGGACAGTTTTTTTTTTTTTTTAATTTTATATTTCAGAACACATAGTTAAAATAATTAATAATATTGAACAATTTTTTAAAGGCCAATGCTGTCAGTTCTCTTTTTTTTAACCTGTACTATCTTCATTAGTTATTATAGTAACACTATTAAGTAGATGGTTTACAATCTCCACTTTACAGATAGAAAAGCTGAGGCACCTAGATATTAAGCAACTTTCCAAAAGCTCTTAAACAGATAAAGTACTAAAAATTTCCTGCCAATCCAATGACAAATAAATTAACTAGTACCTTGTGTGTACTCAAATGGGCAGGGTTCATATTATAAAACATCTCAGGATTTTAAAGTTTCTGGTAAAATTTATCGAGGGATCATTGGGTGGCTTCTTAATATTATTTCTCTCAACAGGGGTACTTAAAGGCATGAATAAAATTTATTTGAAACATATTTTAAACATAGCACACATTCATAAATCCTTTATTCGAAGTCATCCTTTATTTTTTGAAATGTCATTATCAAGTTCAGTGTTTTTATTCTACTCATTTAAATCTAAGATGATTTTGAACATTTTGAATAACAAATTGCTTGAAGGTATACACTGCACTTTTCAAAATAGAATTAGTTATTTCCCTGTGAATGTCTACGTATTTATAAAAACGTTAGTATTAAAATAAAGGGTTATTAAAATACATAGAGAAAATTCAAAGCAATGTTAAAAAAGGCCTCTGTGAAAAGAATGTAGTTATTATTATTATACACTAGCTTTAGTTCTAAATTCTGAGCTTTTCAATACTCCAGAGCTACATAATTCATTTTGTGTGATGGAAAGTACAACAATTTTTAAGAGATACGAGATTTGAAGACACATTTTAAAATGAATTTCCATCATGGTACCTACTTTGTGAGCATTGAGTTAAAAATAAACATCTTTTATTTTTACTTTAGACATTATTCTGCATAGAGACACAGCATTCATAAGCCAGCTGTTTATTATGTAGACTATGACAAAGAATTTATTAAGTAGTAAGGCAAAAGCAAACTTTCTTGTGATCTTGACACAAGGCTTAGTGTAAACTATGTAGTGACATTGTGGGTGACATTTCCATGAACTGTACAGCTTAACTATTATATGTTGAGTACAACAAAGGTAAAAAGCATTGTTATATTTGTTCTATAGGAATGCACAACTTGCAGATATTAAGTTGCATGTTTGAGTGAAGTAAAAAATTGTATCCAGGTAGACCTGTCCTCAAAGCCATGAGTCGTTGATGTTTGAACCAGGTTTGGAAGCATTAATATTAATAAAACTCCACTGGGTGGAAAGAGATTTATAATCTATGGAGAAAAAGGCATTTGCAAAATCTCAGGACATGAGAGATCATCATCTTCAAAGAACTGCAAATTATTTCTATTGGTCCAGTAGGATTAGACTTGTACTTGGCCCAGAACCAGATTTTACAGAAAAGTAACTATTCTAAGAAGTCTGGATTTTATCTGGAAAGTCATGGCTAAACACTGATAAATTTTGTAGATTATATGCGGAGTGTAAAAGAAAAGGAGACCAAAATTAGATAAATAAACAAGTAAATACTAAAGCAACATAAAATAAGATTGCCAGTAGGATTGATGACCCAGCTAATGTCATCATATTCCTTGAATGTTTAAAGATGTCAGTCTTATCATCCCCCTTTTTTACTAACAGAATTCAAAAGTCTGTGTGCAAACGAGAGAAGAGGTATCCAGTGATGGTTTTAAAAGGATAGAAGCAGGGTGGGTGCGGTAGGTATACATGGGATTTCAGGAATTTTAAGATGAGGGTGATAGGGTAGGTAAAGTTGTGAGTGAAAGGCATGAAAGGACAGAAAGAGAAAGCAGGGGATGGATGATACTCTGAAATGTAATTTAGTAAAGTATAAGTGGGGTCAAAGATGCTTTAACAGGCACAGGTTAAAGCTGAGCGCACAGCTGAGATACCCTGCTCTTAGGACACACCAAATCCAAAAGGCCGCTCTAGCAACCTGGCTAACCTTTTCTCCCAGAGACCTATTGTCTAATTACTTGGGGTGTATGAAAATCTTCTCCACGTAGAAGATGACGACTTTAATGGACCATTTTCAAGTAAGAAGATTTTCTCTATGTTACATTAGTCAGGAAATAAATGTGTCTTTCAACCCAGAGGAACAGAATTGCTAAGGTTGTTTGTTATTCAAACATCTTTGACCAGATAAACCAAAATGATGTGAAGAAATAATCTGAGTATTGCCTCCCAGTAATTTCACAAGTAAATTGTGTCCAGGTCATCGCAAGTTCTGAGTCACATCCATGTAAATTGTTTACTAATTGATGTTAGAACTATCCATAATAAAAAGAGAAGTTTAGGTAAACAGTAGACCATGTATAAGGTCACCAAGTCCTTTTAAAGAGTTGTGGAGAGCAATCTGAATTTAAAGGTAAGTGATGAAATCCCAGAACAAAAAGGTATAACAAACCCGTCGTAGAAAAAATCAAAGAAAGCAATAACCATAAAACAAGATCTTTATTGCACAGGAAATAAAAAATAAAATTGTTATTTTAACTGCCCTAACCTCCAAAATTGTTCCTATTAACTCAAGTTTTAGTACTATGTGTGCTAAAAGGTATATAGGAAAAAAGTATACTTTGAAATGTAGCAAGAAACCAAAATTTGGATGTGTATAGATGGGTAGACATACATATGATTAAGCAAATACAATGAAACAGTAAAACATTAGCAGAAGCATCAAAGTGGTGCCTATATAGTACTTGTTCTTTCAACTTTTCTGTATGCTTGAAAACTTTCTTATCACATTAAAAACAACATAAAAATATCAAGTGATGATGAGGATATTTGTTGTCTTATTTTCTATATTACAGACTTTCTGAGATATTGTCTAATCATGGAATTAGCACATCAGGGCCTGAAGTTGTGTAGTGCTGGAAGAAGTCCAAAAAGTTTTGTTAAAATTTGGGACATTTTGTTTCGCTCAGATCATAGGTTCTTTGACCTTAAGTATGATAGCCTTAGTGCAGACTTCATTAGAAGTCACGGCTATGGTTGTACCTTGGAGAACAGCTTTGAACTTTGACAATGGCCGTAACTATGAACTTGATGACAGCAAACCAGAATCTGAGAGCAGTTATCACAGAAGCCAAGGGGTTAGTCTGGGGAGCACTTTTGTTACCTGCCCTTGAAGACTCTCAGATCTTTTCTGAGGAGTCTGGTATATCTTGACTTCATGAAGGGTTGTGAAAGAAGTCATAAAGTACTAATTTATGGCTATAAATATGGCTACTTGCTGTGACCTATAAATTATTGCTTTAAAAAATCTGAAATAGTTATTGGCTTAGAAGAGTGCTCACAGTTCTGTCTCTTGAGAGTTTATATCGTATATACTCAAGTATAAGCTGAGTTCTTTCCGGCACAAAATTTGTGTACTCGGCTTATACTTGAGTATATACGGTAATAAGTATTAGTAGAATGAGCTACCCACTAAGAACTGATACTGGATTAAGCTAGGTTCTAACAAAGGCTAGAGTTGTCATGAATAATACACAGTTCCATAAAGTCCACGTGCAATTGATACTATAAAACAATTTTGAATTGCACACAAACTTTATGGATACCCTCTATATGACGTGATAGAAAAAGTAAGAAATTGAATACAATGAAGTGGGGACCAGAAGCCACAGTGTATAAAACGGGCAAAGGAGATAAAATGGGAGAAGCTGAATAAGTAAAACAGATTATGTACAGTGTAATAGAAACAAAAATGTTGATTAGACAAGAGACTTCTTTAAAGATTTCCCTGTACAGTATAAGGTTCAGGAATGTAGTCTTAATAAAGTATCTTCTGTATCTCTATCTCTTTAGCTCTGGTCATAGCACTTGAACTAGAGGCAGATTTCCTATAAAGACAATGAAGTTCTTAAGCATCAGGCCTCCTTCCTGAGCCCTTTTCATCCTTTCCAACATCCTGAAATGTTGGAACACTTCAAAAACATTTCAAGTGAGTACTTTGGAGCACATTCACCTCTGTTAGCTCTCTCTGGGGCTCGCAGCAATGTGTACACAAGTTCATAGGGTTTCCTAAAAATGTGTCAATTTGTAAAATGTTTCATAGTATTTTATTAAAAACAGCCTCCAGACTTAAATGAGCTTGGGCACCTACAACTCTGAACCCATCACTACCTAAGATATCTAAATATTCAATTAATATGTGTGGGATAAATTAAGTTAAAATGGAATTTAATAGTGAGATGTATAAAAAGAGACATTTAGAACTATCCCTAAAACTCAGGAAATATTTCTTATACACATAAATATTTAGTATTTTGGATATATTGCATACGTACCCACAACATTTTTCTAAAGGAAAAAAATAAGCACATGTGAAATTTGAAAGTATATCTTAATGTTTGGAAAAAGTTTTTGAGAGGAGAGAGAAAGATACAAAAGGAAGAATGGATACTTAAACCACCTCACTAAAACATAATTTAAAAAATACAGACAAAAGCTTGTATTTTAGTCAAATAAATGAGACTAAAAATATTGAGTTTTTCAAAAATAAAATATGTGATAAGGCATACATATTTTATTTTCTATAATAGTATCAAGAACAGCCTTAAGCAACTCATTCTAATTCCAAAACAGACTTTAGAAAAAAGTGGCTGGCCACTGGAGAAATAAAATACATGGGAATTTCAAAATATCTCTGTACAACGAAAGAGGTTATGTGACTCTAGTAAGCTAGTAAAATAATTAGGACACCTTTTAAGAGGTTTTTGAACAAATAAGTAGATATTCTGTAAATATTCCTGAGAAACCAAATGAAGAATTTGAGGGATACCATATGTGAAAACCTTTACTATACATTGATTTTTATTTTTTTTTAAATAAAAAGAAAGACAAGATAAAGCTGTATTCTTTCATCGTACTTGTAATGTCCATGTTCAGAGAAGAAGCATTAGGCATGATAATGTGTTTGCTTCTTCTCTAATTTATGATTTCTTCCTTTAATAAGATCTGCTCCACAGCCCATAAAATAATTGTTGTGGTAAAGTGACTTTTTAAAATTAGCTACACACCAGTTGGTCCAGAAACCTATTCCTCTAGACCATTCATGCACAAAATACCTTTGTGTAAAACCCTTTCCAAATGTGTAATGACTGGAGTTAGTCCAGAATTTTGCCAGCAGAGTCTCTCTGCGTGACTGTCAGTGGGAAGAGCCTTACAATTTCCTTTCCTCAGTAGCATTACCACGAGCCTCTGTCATGCAGGCAGGCTCAGGACACTTGCAAACTGGCACCGAAAATATATTCAGCCTCAGTGCTGTTTCCAAAGAACTTGTTTTCTTTAATCTGCAGAGATGCTACCTGACCTGGTCTGGCTGTGTGGCACAGTGTTTGGGGGAGAAACTGTTCAGAGACTCACACAAGAGCTGAAGAGAGATTCATGCGTAGATGCAGCCTGTCCTTAGGACGATTAGCTTATGGCTTCATAGTCTGACCGACTGTTTCCCCTGTGTTAGCGCTCACACTGTGAGTGTTATTCCACCACACAGTTTCCTGATAGAACACGGCAGACTGAGTTGGGAGTGGTGGGCTCCATACTTTGCTCCAACGTGGGGAGCAGAAAGGTTTGTAAGCTTCATAAGGACATAAATATGATGTAACACTAATAGTGTTTTAAAAAAACTGTTTTAAAGTATGATGGAGACAGAGGGCTACCGTGAGGATGCAAGCAACAGGGGTGGATGTGCTCCAAAGTACTCACTGATTAACATAAATGTTTTTGAAGTGTTCCAATTTGAGTTCAGGATAGCATCCTGCATCGCTGGAAGAAAAATGAAACGTTGCTTTAGAACAATTAATATCAATATCTTTTGTAACGCTTAAAAACTCCAAGGGAAAATACACCTGAATAATGAAGGGAAGCTTAAGCATTACTTACCACATATAGCATTATTCTACTTTCTACTAAATTATTCAGTTTGTTTTTTTCTGCCTTTTTTTCTTTTTTTCTTTTTCCTGAGAGCATGCTAGTTTATCCTTCAAAAAATAAAAATTAAAAAAAAAAAAATGAATTCCTCTACCAGCACAATTAAATATTCTGTTTTACTTTTGGCATTTGAATCAAGCACATGAGTATTAGTTTATTTAATTAATTTTACAAATATATAAATAATTATCTAAATGTAGGCGTTCTGATAGGTATTAGAAATCTAGCAGTCTACAAAGTTGGTGTACACCAGAAATTCTCAGCATGCATATTCTACTTAATTAATTCATTTTTATTTGCTTTAATTAGTTAATTAATTTTTTGAGGCAGAGTCATACTTCGTCAACCTGGTAGAGTGCTGTTAAAAAAATTTTTAAATAGTTTTTTTGAAACACTATGAGTGCCACAGCTCACAGCAACTTCAAACTCGTGGGCTCAACTGATCTTCTTGCCTCAGTCTTCCAAGTGGCTGGGATTACAGGTACCTGCCACAATGCCTGGCTATTTTTTTAAAGACAGGTTCTCGCTCTTGCTCAGGCATATCTTGTACTCCTGAGCTCAGGTAATCCACCTGCCTTGGCCTCCCAGAGTGCAGAGATTACAGGCATGAGCCACCACACCTGCTCTTATTCCACTTGTTTTAATGGAAATTGTGAACTGATAGATTTGACACTATACGTATTGAGGAATAATGAAATATTTGAAATTAAGAGATTCATACTGTATCACCTCAAGGCAAACTTGACATTATCACTTAAAACAATGAAAATGTCAGTCTAAGAGGAAAGAGTCTGAAGTGTCTGAGAGGTCAGAGTACAAATTTACACAAATACCTAGATTTCTGTTAGTAATTTCTGTAATAGAAATGAAGTGTTTTTCAGCTTAGATTTATCTCCAGAGGAAACATATCTATTTACCTCAACAATAATTCGAAGGAAAAACATGGTTTACTTTCCAGAAATGTCCTTATGGCTACCTGCTAGAGGGTTTAGGGAGGTTATGGAAAGTCTATAGAGAGGCATTGAAAATTCAAGGAGATGGAGAAGATGGCGTGTTGGCTTTGCAGATGTCAAATAGGTAAGGGAGTGTGCAAACATGGAAGGGAGAAATGGCTGAAGCAAGGAGCAAATCTTGCAGCTCCACCAGACACTGTGTAAGGCCTCTGTTTGTTGACAGAAAGCATGGAACCAAATTCTGAACATGACTCCAATGTTAAAACATAGTAGCTATGGTGAGTACAGGGTCAGATGCAAATGCTGGAAAATTATGAATAAAATGCACTGAGATACTGATAGATACGGATGCAGCTGTGGACAATGAGTGCAGTTGAAGTAAACAGACCACAGGTTATAATAACATCCAGGAAAGGGGTGGGGGAGAGAGAGAGAGAATGTATGTGGTTGAAAGGGGCATCAGAATGAGGCTAAGATTCTCAAGAATTCAGGCAAGCAGCAGATCAGTACCAGGCTTCGTTTAGTTGCAGGCAACAAATGTGCGCATAGGTGGCTGTTGTGAAAACCTTTGCAATGTCTACACTTCAGATAGCTTCACTAATTTAAGAGGATTTGAGTATACCTCTATGAGTGAAGTGAAAATTTTTTAGGAAATGAGAAGAAAAGGGTAAAAGATAACAATTTAATTCTACCTGTTAGTAAGTATAATCTATGGTGAAAATCATAACGTGTATATTTTCAGAAAAAAAAAAGTTTTCCTTTGTAAAAGAAATTTTTTTTCACTTGATTCTGTAATTTTATTGAATATATGTAATCAATTTATTTATTTTTATTTTTAATTTTTAATTTTTTAATTTTTATTTTTTTTAAATCATAGCTATGTACATTGGTATGATCATGGGGCATCATACACTAGTTTCACAGACCGGTTGACACATTTATATCACACTGGTTAACATAGCCTTCCTGGCAATTTCACAGTTATTCTGTTGAGACATTTACATTCTACATTTACTAAGTTTCACATATACCATTGTAAGATGCACCACAAATGTATTCTCACCAATCTCCCTCCTGCCACCCCCTTCCGCCCTCCCTCCCCTTCCTTTCCCCCCTCCCCCTATTCCTAGGTTGCAAATGGGTTATAGCATTCATGTGAAAACCCTAAATTAGTTTCATAGTAGGGGTGAGTACATTGGATACTTTTTCTTCCATTCTTGGGATACTTTACTAAGAAGAATATAAGGGTTTTCCCTGCACTCTCTTCTAGTATTTTTATAGTTTCATATCTTAAGTTTAAATCTTTGATCCAGTGAGAGTCTATCTTGGTTAATGGTGAGAGGTGTGGGTCCAGTTTCAGTCTTCTACAGGTTGCCAGCCAGTTCACCCAGCACCATTTGTTAAATAGGGAATCTTTTCCCCA
>CAUYPK010028629.1:0-10381 GCA_963574355.1 Loris lydekkerianus | reverse complement strand
CATGGGGCATCATACACTAGCTTCACAGACCATTTGACACATTTTCATCACAATAGTTAACATAGCCTTCCTGGCATTTTCCCAGTTACCGTGCCAAGACATTTACATTCCACATTTACTAAGTTTCACATGTACCCTTGTTAGATGCCCTGCAGGTGTAATTCCACCAGTACCCCTCCCTCCACCCTCCTCCCCCCTCCTTCCTCTCCCTTTCCCCCTTACCCCTATTTTTAGGTTGTAACTGGGTTATAGCTTTCATGTAATCACCATATTACTTTAGGATAAAATTCTGATTACATGAAGATGCCTGAAAGTGATGGCATGTGCATTAATGTAGGTCCTATAGCTGTGGTCTACTCAGGAAAGAACCCATCGATTTATTTGGGTATGAAGTTCCACTTGATGAAACAAGCCATTTTAGGAGAAATGGCTGAAGAGATTTAGCAGAGAATTTTTTTATTTTTTGAGACAAGTAGATTCCTTTAAAGTAGAATAAATGAATTTTTAAGATGAAGTGTATAGCCATTGGTGTTAAGGATAATGCTTTTTCTTCCAGAGTGGAGACTAATCATTCTTCCATAGCAGCCTGGCTGTAGCTAACCCTCAGATGATGCTGGTGATCTTCAGAGCAGAATAGGAACGTGTCGAAATTGATCTCCAGATAAAAATAAAGCTCAGAGAGTCAGGGGCCCCTTTCCCTCATGCTGTTCACTTGAATAGAGGAAGAGAAGAGAAACCTTGACCTTTGACTTGCAATCTATTACTCCAAGATCCTGACAAGCTCAAATCCTGACCAAAGTCCTGACCGTTTTGAGGCAAAAATTCTAAAACTCAAAAGGAGGGAGTTCTTCCCATGTTCCAGCAGTGTTTCTGGAACCAGAGCCCAGTGGATTATCACAGCATTTGTGTTTTATCGAAGTTTTAAAGGGTGCCCAGGGAGTCAAGATTGCTTATTTCAAAAATTGTTCTATAGAAGTGAATTTTTCCCCCTCTGGATTAATCTGAAATTTTACATGATGGGCTTAATAGAAATCTTAAGTCCCAGTAGCTTTCGTCTTGATGTGGAGTTTAACCTCACCCCCCAAAAGAGCCTCTGATTTGCATTTATAGGGCCTTGAAAAATGTTCAGTTTTTAAAGGATCCGTTCACCTTATCTGATCCCTGGAGCTGCTGATTTTCAGAGGCAGCTGGCCTGGTTTGTGGGAAGCATCTTAATTTCTCCCAGTGATCTCGTGTTTGGTCTGGTTGGTTTCTCCCTCTTACCTGAGCTGTTTCCAGATAGTTGGGAATAGGCTTTTCCCTACTGTAACCACTCATCTTACTCACATTAGCCTACTCCCTACCCCAGGCCCTCCTCACTCATGTCAAGTTAGCCTCTGTCCCCACTGATAGCATTTCTTCTGTTTCTTAATTATTACAGTAAAGGAGTTAGTATTTTTAAGCTTTTTGAGTATTGATTTATCATGTTCCAAGTCAGTTCTGCCAGGGAAGAAAGAGAAAACTATTAATTCAAGCATCAGTGTGCCCCCGCTTTAACTCAGTCCTTCTGCTTTGACTTCAGGTCAAGTTAAATGTTTTCTCTTTTATCTTTGGCTGCCTTTGCCTGTTTGCTTATTTTGAAGGAAGAAACATCAGATATAAGATTGAAATCCCATGGGTGCCCCTTGTTGGTCTGGTGCCTTTTCCCATTTTCTTTTCTCTGATGGCGACTCTATCATTAATTTGCTCTGCACTCCACGTTCCTATATTGTATGCCCTACATGCGTGTCCAGAGTGCTGCAGTCAGTAGAAATTAATGCTTCCTTCTCTGCCCTGTTTATTATGCTCAACACTGGTTTTGAGGTTTTCTGTTTTGCTATTGTAGATCTAGCTAATTCCTTTATGTTGTGGCATTCTATTATGTTACCATGTCACCACTGAGCTGGTTATCCCCCACTGACGGATGCTTTTGTTGCTTCCATTTGTTTTGTTGTTGGGGCTGCTGCCGCTCAGCGTTTACAACACATACAGACTGCTCGGCTGGGAAGTGTGTGTGCCGGGGGCTGAGGCAGGACGCAGCTCTGCCGCTGTGCACTATGCGGCTTTGGGCCCATCACATGCCTTTCAGGACTTCAGATGGTTTCTGAGATCCTGCCTATCTATGAAATTAAGTTCAGGAAGTATAGTTTTCTTTTTTCCTTTTTCCTTTTTTTTCTTGAGACAGAGTCTCACTTTGTCACCCTGGGTATAGTGCTGGGTGACACCCTGGGTGTCACAACTCACAGCAACCTCAAAATCCTGGGCTCAAGCAATCCCCTTGCCTCAGCCTCCCGAGTAGCTGGGACTACAGGTGCCTGCCATAACACCCAGCTAATTTTTTTCTTTTTTTAGTAAAGATAGGGTCTTTACTATTTTTCTGTTTTTAGTAGAGACAGGATAAGGCAATCTACCTACCTTGGCCTCCCAGAATGTTGGGATTATAAGCATGAACCACCATGCCTGGCCAGGAAATATATATAGTTTTCTGTATATGTTTTCTCATAAATGAAATAAAAATGAAAAATATGAAGTATGATGCTTTTATTTCAAAGATTGCAGTTTAGCCAATGAGGTATGCATACAGTGTAAGTTACCGTATATACTTGAGTATAAGCCGAACTCGGCACAAATTTTGTGCCGGAAAAAACTCGGTTTATACTCGAGTATATACGGTAACTTAAACTAATGGAATTAAATGGATCTTTTAACCATGAGGGGTGCATACGGAGGCTGAGGACATAGGGGGGTTATTGTCAGATGTGTAAGAAAGCTCTGGACTTAAAAGAGCTCAAGTTCAAATCTGAGCTCTGCTGTTGACTTGCTGCACACATCAGAATGATTTGACTTATCTGGACTTTGTTTTCTTTTCTGTAGAGTGAGGGTAATGAGAGCTGTCTTGTAGGGCATCTGTGAAGGGTAAGTGAGATGACATTTCAAAGGGCTGAGGGGCGAATGTGGGCTGTGTTCTCAGCAAGAGTCCATTTCTTTTCATTCAGGTGTAACTGTGAAGGTCCGTATTCTCACTGAGTGACAGGGTGGCTCTGTGATTGTGTGTTCTGGCTTCAGAACTTCTGACTTCTCAAAAGCTTCCAGGTCCTTGTTCCCATAGAACCAAGGAGCAGAAGTTGTTCTGGGTTGTGCCCCACCCTTTGGAGGGAGTAGTGGAGAATAATGAAGGGTGGTAAATTCACCTGGCAATTACGGGGCACCATGGCTTTCTATTAGCATGTTTAACAGGTTCTTTCAGCATGAACAAATCCATTTTAAAGACATGTTTATTGCCTTTCCCAAAACTCATAAAATGTGCTAGTTTTATAAAAAGAAAAAAAAAAAAAAAGAATCTTCCTGCTAATCCACCTGCTAGAACAACAGTCCCTGAATTAATTATGTTGTATTTGTTGAGTCCTAACAAACCAGCCTTGGTTTGGGAAAATTCTCAAAAGGGAAAAAATGTCAGCTGAATTCTAAAATTGGTCAATAATGCTGTTTAAATTTTTTTCATTTGAGAATGTAGAATGGATTAGAGCATTTTCACAATGGGGAGATGGCTGCTTGGAGAAAAACTGCTGGGAACTCACATTCCCCTCTCTCTCTGCCTGAGACGGAGGCTTCATTTCATTAAGGTCTTCAGGTGTATCACAGAGCGGTTCATTGATGGAGACCTGTTAAATGTTCATTCTTCCCTGATACTCGTGTGTGATAAAAGGCCATGTGGCATATTGGAAAGACCCTGGGGTTTGCTGTATCAAAGACTGTACTAAATTTCCAGCTCTTCCCTTTAATAGCTGTATGTACCTAGGCAAGTATTCAAATTCTCTGAGCCCCAGTTTCCTTATTTGTTATACCTCTGGCACAAAGGGGCTATAAAACTCCTGATCCAACCTTATAATGAACATGACAAAGGCAAGAAAGCTTTGGAAGATGGTGGAGGAACAATGAATTTGGGGATCTCATATTTGGAAGGATCTCAGTATTGTTTAGATGTATTTGCCTTTCCCATTTGAATGTGGGCTCATTGCTCAATTAGTGTGAATCAAGTGCTCACAGACCCCCCGCAGGTGCTATGCTGGCCTCAGGCAGGACTGTGAAGGGAACGTGACAGTGCCTTCCTCAGGGGCTCATGGTCTGAGGAGGGAGGAGGCACACGTGAAGGAAAATCGCCCAGGTTTTTAGGTGTCCAGACAGAAACTTGCAAAGTAGGGACTTAGGTCAGGAGTTAGTCAACCCTTCTGCATGAAGGTTGGAAAAGGATCCTGGAAGAAGTGAGCTGGGAGCCTTTCAGAAGGTGGGTAGGCATTTGGAGGGGGAGTGGGTAGGGCGAAGCTGCTCAGGAGAAAGGCTTTTGATAGTTGGTCATAGCAGGAATGAAGTCCAATGATGTTCTAATACACTTAGACTATTCTAACAAAATATCATATTTTGTTATAACAAAGGATATCAAAATATCACAGACTGGGTGACTTATAAACTATAGGAATTGCTCAGAGTTCTGGAGGCCAGAAATTTGAGATCAGAGTATCAGCATGGTTAATAAGGTTGGGTGCTGGTCTGGGTCCTTTTCTAGATTGGAAATGGCTGTGTTTTTCTTATATCTTCATGTGGAGGAAAAAGAGCCTGGATAGTTCTCTGGGGTGCCTTTGATAAGGGTGCTGATGCCATTCAGAAGGGTCTGCCCTCAGACCTGATTGCCTCCCAAAGGCCCCACCTTTTAATACATTGGAGGGTGGGATTTCAACATACCATACATACTCAAGTATAAGCCGAGTTTTTCCCGGCACAAAATTTGTGCCGAGTTCGGGTTTTTTGGCACAAATTTTGTGCCAAAAAAACTTGGCTTATACTCGAGTATATACGGTATGTGGTTTAGGGTAATGTAAATATTCAGTTCATTGCAGATAGGATGTTGCTTTTAAAAATGTGTTTGTTAAAGAGATATGAAGAAAACTTAGTTGTTACTGTAGGAGGCTGTGTTTCACCCTTTACCACTGTCTCTGAAGATGTGTCTGGTGGGCATCTTGCCGTACCCCTGCAGCAGAATAGCAGACAGCAAGGCAGGCCCGGTGCAGCAGTGTGGCAGTGGGGAAGACGCTGACCCCTGTTTCACCTCTGGAGGGTAACTAGGACCCCTGCTAGCTGAGCCAGTCATGATGAGTGGGGGCCCAGGCATCACAGGACTTGTGATTTCATGAGAGTGGCTGGGAATAAAAATGTTATTGTATGTATGAAACCTCCTAATTCTTCAGTGGTGGAAATCCATTATGGGGAGGGGAAGAAAGAGAGGTGGGTCGCTAGAGGGAGGGTTAATAGGGGGACCACACCTATGGAGCATATTGCAAGTACAAGTTGAATCTATCAGGTGTAGAACACAAATATCTTAACACTGTAATGGGGTAAATGAGGTGAATGTTAATTAGTAGGATGTAAGCGTTACAATTTGTATAAGTAATCAAACACATTGAATCCCACAATGGCATAAATGTATTCATGATCTATGTACAAATGAGTTAATAAAAATAAATAATAAAAAAAATCCAAAACAAAACAAAAGATAATGAAAGGGTAAATGTGTCGGTGCCTTGTCCCCTAGAGGGCAGCTGCAGGCCCCATGTGAGGGCTCATCCTTTGCCTGTGGTAAGTGTGCTCAGGAGGCTGATGCATCCTTGGGGCCCCTCTGACCTGGAGCAGCTGGGTAGTCCTAGGGGAAGGGGCAGTGTGGCAGGGACAGGGAGAGGCCACAGAGTCCTGCTGTGGTTCCAATGTGTCACCTCAAAAGCATGTGTTGGAATATCAATCCCCCATACAAGGGTGTTGACAACTAGGGCATTTAAGTGTCAGCATCCACTATAAAAGGGCTTGAGGCTGCGAGTTTGGTCTCTTGCTTTTCCTCACCATGTGATGTCTTCTGCTGTGTTATGATGTAGCAAGAAGCCCACCAGAGGGACCCCTCAATACTGGACTTCCCCAATGCCAGCACTGGTACACTTCTATTTGTTATAAATTACTGAGTCAATGGTATTCTGTTATATAGGCAGGTAACACCCAAAATAGACCATGAAGAGGCCTAAAGCCACTGGGATAAGCATGAGAGCCCCAGGCAGAGGGCTGGGCTGTTACCCCTGGTCCATGTGGCCTCCTGCATCACCTTGAGTGGATTCTTTTAATCTTGAACAGAGAGAAACTCACCGATGCCCTCAAACATGCACACATACACAGTCTCACGCTCACAAAAGCCACGTAGAATTGGTACTACTTGGACTTAGAAGCATGCGCATATGCCAGAGGGCAGATGGTGGAACCCATCTGATGGAGGTGCTGGGTTTCCTTGCTCCCGGGGGGAAGAAGGCGGCAGCTGTGTTGCAGAGGATGCCATGCAACTTGTCTGTTCTTCTTTGCTCTAAAAATAATGGTGGAAAGGGATAGAGAAGGTGGACAATGTCTGTTTCAGTCATTGCCAAGGCAAGACCATCTCCAGGTAGGTCCTCTGAGCCCACTGGAGCCCCTGTGACATTCTAGCCCTGAATTTACCTAGGGTTCATGCCACCCTCAGGCCCCTGCCCCAAACTATGCTCCAGCCCATCTTTCCCTCCTTGAATTCAGGATGAATGCCCTTCAGCTGTCCTTTTGTATTCACTGCAGGTCTGTGGATGCTCAGTTTCCCTGCAGGAACTTACTTGAAATGTCACTCAGTTGCCCTCGGATCTGGAACCAAATGCATGATGGCTTGACCTTTTAATTTGATTTGATTATTTATTTTCTCTGCCTTATATGGGCATATATAAGTTTGAGGTAGTAAAATGAATAGGTGGCAATACTTGGGTATAAGAAAAACACAGGTAAATTAAATAAAACTATAGCAAAGGTAATACTTAAAACACAACACATGCACTTCTATGCACTTCTAGAAGAGGTGCCCAGAGCTTCCTAACCACCAAAGCAAGGAAAGAAGCACAGACCACTATATTCCAGTGATGTGAAAACATGGCAGCTGTTTGGGAGACCAAGTAGGTGTCCTGGTACTGAGACCAGAGATGTCTCCCCCTTACAGTGTGTAAGAGGGGGATTTGTCAGGGTGGACCATATTCTTGCCAGTATCTAAATAAGTTTTAATGCTTGCTTCATCCAAGATCTCTCAGTGTGCAATGATGCTTGGTGCCAAAGAACAGTTCTACAAACAAACCCAGTAATATGGAGTACACAGGCTTCTGAGGGACTGGCTTGATACATGGATAAAATTGACAGCATCAGGAAGAATGGTTGGCCTGCATCTCCATCAGGGAATACTTTGATTGTTTTGTTTCTGGTAACTGATTAGCATTGGGAACAGAGAGTTCTGGGCTTTTCCTGGCAAGAACAAGGAGTTCAGATGATCTGTGCTGCCAATTAATGGAAGCATATGGATCTCCTCCCTTCAGCTAAGTGGCAGGCAGAGCCCGTCTCCTGGGCGAGGCATTCAGAATCCAAACCAGAGCTCTGAAGCCTGACTGCCTGGGCACCTTTGTCCATGCTGAGACTGAGGTCATTTCAAACCCATGGGCAGTGGGTGATTAAGAACATCAGAATTCTTCCCAATAGGCCACCAAACCCCAGGGGCCATTACAATGATGTTCCTTGGATCCTGACCATGTAATGTGGGCTTTATAGGGATGAGAAATGCTTCCCTTGCACACAATGTGTATACACACACCCCCATTTCTCATAAGTATGCAGACACTCAATAAATTCACATCTTATGTAAAGACATTATCAAATGTGTCTTAAATCTTATGATACTCTCAACTACCACCAGAGCTATTGGTGTGATGGTTACCTTCGGAGGGCAAGGGAGAGGTGCAGTTTCCACATTTTTTTTGATAGTGAAAAGGGTAGATTTTCACTATCATGATAGAGGAATTTGGGCCCATTGTCACAGCACATAGATATAGGAGTTTCATTCTGGAATGTTTTCAAACAAGTGTTAAGAAGCAGTCATTAAAAAAATCTCAGTAGAAGCTCACAGAATGCTTAATTTTAAGCCACATCTCTTCTCGGTGACCCTGCTAAGATAAATTATTTGTAAAAGAAAAATATGCCCTTGGGGAAAGCATAATTTTTGGATATAAGCCACATACATGTTGGCAGACATCTGCTAATAATTATGATTTTTGCTTTTAGCGAGGTTGGTCCTGAGTCATTCTATCAGTGATCAGGCAGGAGGAGAAATTCCCAGTTTGTGATAAAATTGTACTATCAGATCAGGAGCGAACAATAGCATCCTGCTATTATAGCAAGGCACAGATTTCTTTATCCAGAAATGTCTTTGGGTGCTTTATGTGCAGTTTTAGAGGCAGGGATAGAGCGTAAAACCCTGAAATCTGTGGGCAAGCTGGCACAGGGCATAGACTTTCGAGCTCCTCCAGATGTAATAGCCACTCCTGGTTATTTGCAGGTTCTTAGAGAAGGAACTGGGGGTTCTGTTTGTCCCCTGACGGTAGCCCTGGAACCAGTGGGTAGGATTTGCAAAGGGCTGGGTTCAGCTTGGTTCATGTGTATAGGACAAGCTGTGTGAGGATGGGTAGTCTGCCCCGGGGGGAGACTGAGTCACCATCCCTGGGATGTGTGCATGTAAGAGTGAGCAGCCATGTGGCTGCTTTGCTGTAAAGGGAATTAAATGTTGGATGGGGTCAGGGATACCACTGAGCTTGCTTCTGACCTTGAGTTTATGGCAGTTCTCTGATAAGGCAGATCTACTGGGAAGTGGTAATTTATTGTATAAAATGATTGCCCGTAGGAGTTCTTCAAGTAATCCGCCTAAGTGGTATGTCTGAGGTGGGTTCAGTTTACCAAAATTATGTCTGTGCACCTTGCAAGAATACCTAATAAGTCAATGAGGTCAATCTTTTATAGTCAAGTCTTCATTCATTGCACATAAAAGGGACTTGGAAAGAAAATTGGCAGAATTACTAGGTGTTCCTAGCAAAGAAAAGTAATCTATCCAATCAGTCAGAGCTTCACTTTCATGAATTTGGAACTAACTTATTTCTCTGAATGGATTCTGTTGTCTTTGGCTAGAATGGCAGGGAGTAAGTGATCCTGCTGCCATATCTCATCTTCCTGGGGCTGCAGGTGCAGGCTTAAGTTTCTCCGTGTCCTCTATAGAGAAGGAAGCACTTTTGCCCTATGTTCAGATGCTTGAGTAAGGGGCAGTGAATGGAGGGCATGGAAAGCCATCCTCACAGAGCAATTGTGGAGACTCTGGCAGGGAGATTAGACTGGCCTCTGCCCTCACGGGAAGCCCAGTCCCTATCAGTGTACTGTTGTCCAGCTTGTTTTTTTTTTAATGGCTGGGGCTGGGTTTGAACCCACCACTTCTGGTATTTGGGGCTAGTGCTCTACTCCTTTGAGCCACAGGCATCACCATGTTGTCCACCTAGAAGGGTAGAGCCACATCCTCAGAAGCACTATAGTCCCAAAGGGCATGCTCTTAGAAATTCCTGTCTCCTGACTTAACTCCTATTGTTTGAGAATCTGAAGTGCATGGGGTGGAGTATTAAGTGTGGTTTTGTTAGCATATTGAATAATGACTCCTTAAATGTTCAGAACATCATACTCTCTCATACACCAAAGAACAAACCCTACAACTCTTAGATGAAGAGGGATTATTATGTGTTTGCCTACTGTTTATGTCTGGTCAACTAAGCTGGACTGCCCTGTAGGAGAAAGGGGAAGGACTGTTTCTGCCTCTAGGGACATTTAGGCCAAAGGATCACAGGGAGTCACCAGGAATGGTAATGGCAGCCATCATGAATCATGCTCAAGGGCTTTTCTATAGAATATTCACAGTGGCTGTTGTGTGTTTGTAACTCTGTTATCCATATTTTTCTTCTATTTATTTTTATTTTTACATATACATGTGTTTATTAGGTTTCCATTTTTTTGCCTTCACAAAATTAAAAAGGCTTAAATTTTAATAACAATAAGAATGTTTAAAATAAGGACTAGAAACAAAAACCTTGTAAAGAACAAACGAACATAAATACATTTCAGAAAAGAAATGAGACAATTGTTACATCAAAATATTAGGCAATAATAATAATAATGCAAAGAAAGTAACATTCACATTGTCAAATAAGAGTATGTCTCTTATAGAATGCTTTGACGCTGAGGTTCAGTATGGAGTCATCAGTTAACTTCTTATTTTTTTTCTTAAGTCTCAAAAAATAGACAACTAATATTTATAAAAAAAGTAACAGATAATTTTGGAAAACAGATCATGCCAAATCTTATAGACAATAGAAAAAGAAGAAATACTTCAAAATCATTCTACTTGATCTTGGTACACCTGATATTAAAATCGAAGAAAATGTATTATTATAAAGGGGAAATT
>CAUYPK010028628.1:0-88193 GCA_963574355.1 Loris lydekkerianus | reverse complement strand
TGTTGAAAGAGGAGACTTAGGAGGGACAAGCATTTACTTGGAGGACTAGGACTTAAACCAAGGAGTGAGATGAGAAGAGAGAAGATGGAAGAATTCACACCCATGGAGGAAAAAACCTCAGTTTAATTCAAGTTGGGGGGATGGGGAACGAAGGAGGGAGAAGAGAAAAAAGAGGTCTTGGGGGTCTCCCCCCATAATACAGGGGTGTGCGACACACCTTTTGGGTGTGGGACACAACTACAAGAGGGACTCCACCTAACAAACTCAAATATTGTTACCTGGTTGTTTGTACCCTCACATTAACTTGAAATTTAAAAAACAAGTATTCGGTGTTGATCTAAAATTTAAAAACTGGGGGCTGGGTGAGGTGGCTCACTGGAGCTCAGGAGTTCAAGACCAGCCTGAGTAAGAGTAAGACCTTGTCTCTACTAAAAAAATGAAAAACTGAGGCAAGAGGATCACTTGAGCCTGAGAATTTGAGGTTGCTGGAGCTATGATTCCAGGGCACTCTAGCTTTGAGCAAAAGTGAGACTCTGTCTCCAAAAAAAAAAAAATTAAAGGTCCATTATAGGAAGTCCAATATCCAAATAATGGAAGCATTAGAGAGGGAGAATGAGCAAAAGAAGGGCAGAAATTCATCACAGAGCAGTGCGAGAAAATCTCACATAATTTAAGGACGTGAGTTTCTGGGAAAGGGCTCATCCAGTGCCCGACACAATGGATAAAAGTAGAATCAACACCAAGGTACACCATTATCATACTTCAGAATGAGGATTTAAAAAAAGGACCCTATAGGCTTTCAGAAAGATAAAAAATATCAATGACATACAAAGAGCTGGGGATCAGAAAGATTTTGGACTTCTTATACACACACTTACATAACAAATGATTCTAAGCCTGGCCAAACTACCAATTAAGTGCAAGGGTAGGATAAAGACATTTTGGGGTAAGAAAGATCTCTAGGCTGGGTTCAGTGGCTCATGCCTGTAATCCTAGCACTGTAGGAGACTGAGGCGGTGAACTGCTTGAGCTCAGGAGTTCAAGACTAGCCTGAGCAAGAGTGAGATCTCTGTCACTACTGAAAATAGAAAAATTAGCCAGGTATTGTGGCAAATGCCTATAGTCTCAGCTACTAGGGAAGCTGAGTTATGAGGATCTCTTGAGCTCAAGAGTTTGAGGTTGCTATGGCACCACGGCACTCTACCCAGGCGACAGAGTAAGACTCTGTCTCAAAAACAGAGAGAGAGAAAGAGAGAAAGAGAGAGAGAGAGAGGAAGGAAGGAAGGAAGGAAGGAAGGAAGGAAGGAAGGAAGGAAGGAAGGAAAAAGGAAAGAAAGAGACCACTGAACATTCACCATCCGTACAGCTTTTCCCAGGAGGCTATTGGAAGATATAAATAGCAAATGCCGAGGTAAACCAAAAGGGGATGACGTGGGCTTCAGGAGTAGGACATTAATTACAGAAGAGAAACCAAAGTTCGCCCCGGAATGATGGTGCTGGGAGGTCCCAGAATCCCAGCAATGGAAAAGACAGCTCATTCAGATCAGAAGAGGTGAGAAGACTCTGCACAGCCTTCTTCTAAGAGATAGAATTGACAGAATAACTCACTAGTCCCAAACAGAAAAGATTTATACAACAGGGAAAGAATTGGGGGTTGAATCCGTGACAAGGACACAGAACACTCAGTAAATGAAAGTGAGCTTTTTGTTACCTCCAGAAAAAGGTTGTACAGGGAAGAAAATAAAATTCACTATTTGTCTTCTCCGGGAATAGTATTTACATTGTGGTAATGTTCAACTAACCAAAATCAAAGGAGAGGCTCAGTGGAGAGTGAGAACATTCTTCCTGTGTGGCAGGGCAGAGAGGGCTCGTGAATTATCTTCTTCTAGGGTTGGAGATAGTTCCTAAAACTGGGGAAAAGACCCAAGAAATGCTAATAGACACATTCATGTAAGGAGAAAGAGGCAAATTACCAGAACGATGAGCTAGCAACTGGGATTTTTTTGAGAAAAGAGAAATGTGCTTCCAGGTAAGGAATCTAGACTTCCTGTGAAGATCTGGGAACCAATTTATTCCTAAGAGCAAAATCATGAGAGTTATTTAGATTCTAGAAGGCAATAACAGCCATACTTCTGAAAAAGCCAACTTACTCTATGTTGTTGTTTTTTTTTTTTTTTTTTTTTTTTGATTCAGTGTCTTACTTTGTCACCCTCAGTAGAGTGCCGTGGCATCACAGCAACTTCCAACTCTTGGACTCAAGTGATTCTCTTGCCTCAGCCTCCCAAGTGGCTGAGAATACAGGCACCTGCCATAATGCCTGGCTATTTTTAGAGATGGGGTCTCACTCTGGGGTCAGGCTGGTCTTGAACCTGTGAGCACAGAGCAATCCACCTGCCTCGGCCTCCCAGAGTGCTGGGATTATAGGCATTAGCCACCAAGCCTGGCCTCACTCTATTTTTTTAACTTACATTATTTATTAAACATCTAGTGCTGCGGGCCAGGCCACGTACTAGCAGTGATCATAGCAGGATAAATAAGACATAAAGCTTACAATCTAGTAAGGTGAGTAAAATGCAGAAATGATTACAATCCAGTGATGTACTAGAGATTATAGGCAAAGTGCTACAAAAATGGGGGGAGGGGCCTAGCAACCAACCTTTCAGAATATTCTAGAGCTGTGCAATCCAAATGCTAACTACTAGCCACATGTAACTAATTACTTAAAATTAGTGCTTGCTTCTGTAGCACATATATTAAAATTGGAATGATACAGAGAAGATGAGCATGGCCGCTGTGCAAGGACGACATGCAAATTCTTGAAGTGTTCCATATTTTTATTAACCGGGGTAGAGATGAAACACATTCTTCTTAGTGAAGTATCATAAGAACGGACAAGCAGGGTGGTGCCTGTGGCTCAGTGGGTAGGGTGCCAGCCCCATATACTGAGGGTGGCGGGTTCAAACCTAGCCCCGGTCAACAACAACAACAAAATGGCTGGGCATTGTGGCAGGCGCCTGTAGTCCCTGCTACTTGGGAGGCTGAGGCAAGAGAATCGCCTAAGCCCAGGAGTTGAAGGGAGCCGTGTGACACCATGGCACTCTACCAAGGGTGTTAAAGTGAGACTGTCCTACAAAAAAAAAAAAAAAAAAGAATGGAAAAGCAAGTATCCAATGTACTCAGTATTAATATGAAGCCAGATGACCAACTAATTCATGTCCACGTAAGAGAAAAATGAAATTCAGTTCAAGGTGGGGGAGGCCTGAGGAGGGGATCAGGTGGATGGGGTACTGGTGTCCCCCACCCAAAGAGCACAACATAAAGGTATATGGCACACTCCCTGGCATGGGACACATCTACAACAGGGACCTTAGTAACAACACAAACATTGTAACCTAATTGTTCGTACCCTTATATTAATCTGAAAGGAAAAGAAATAGTCATAGTAGATGCATCAGAAAAAAAAAAATTACTTAAAATTAAATACAACTAGAAGTTTAAGTCCCAAAGTTGCAGATGCTGGCATGGATGTGGAGAGTGGGGAACACTTTTTCATTGTTGGTGGGACTGTAAACTAATATAGCCTCTTTGGAAAGACGTACGGAAAATGCTCAAAGAATTCAAATTAGATCTCCCATTTGACTCCACAATCCCTCTACTGGGCATCTACCCAGAAGAAAAACAATCCTTTTATCATGAAGACATTTGCACTAGATTGCTTATAGCAGCTCAATTTACAATCGCCAAGATGTGGAAACAACCTAAATGCCCATCAATCCATGAGTGGGTTAACAAACTGTGGTACTTGTACACCATGGAATACTGTTCAGCCACAAAAAATGACGGAGACTTCACATCTTTTGTATTAACCTGGATGGAGTTGAAACACGTTCTTCTCAAGAAAGTATCACAAGAATGAAAAAGCAAATAGCCAGTGTATTCAATACTAATACGAAGCCAGCAGATGAACTAATTTATGCCCACCTCGGGGGAAAACTCATTTCAAATCAAGTTGTGGGGAAAGCAAGGGACGAGGGAAAGAGAGGCTCGGAGGGCTCCCACTTAATGGGCACAAGGTAGGGGTGGATGGCACACCTTTTGGGCGGGGGACACAAGTTCAAATATTGTGACCTGGTTGTTTGTACCCTCACATTAACCTGAAAAAGAAAAAAAGTTCAAATTTCTCAGATCAACTAACCAGTCTTACTTCAAGTGCTCAAATGCTACATGTGGCTAGTGGCTACTGTATCGTACAATGTGGACACAAGACATTTCATCATCACAGAAAGTTCTATTGGATGGTGCTAGTCAGGATGGAGGTTTCCCAGCATTTTCAAAGACATTAAACCCTTGAAGCACCACATTACGTGGTCTGTTAGCAAACAGAATCTTGCTTGATATTTAACCAGCTATCTGCCCATGGAATGGAATTTTTACTTTGTTAGCAATTTAGCTTTCAAGAGGAGCTACCCCTGGACTAGGCAGGGGCACATCTTCTCCTGTACAGTCCAACCACCTACAGGCATTGGAGACAAACACTGCTGGTGGCCGGCTCACTGGGAATCTTTGGAAAGGGACTTTTGCATAGTGGAAGGAGGTGTGGGCTCTGTAACCAGGAACTCTCAAGTTTGAGTCTTAGCTCCACTTGTAAACTGTGTGGCCTCAAGCCAATCTCTCAACCTCTCTGTGTCTTCATGGGGGTGTAGAGATGACACATGACTCAGGACGAGCAAGTGGCAAAAGCACAAAAGTGACCGTGGCCACTCTTTCATTGTTAGTCTCAGCATTCAATGAGCAGGCTGGTGGAGAGGGGTCCAGACTCCACTCCCTCTGTCATCACCACTCTGTTTTCCAGTATTCATCCGAGAATCTATTACTGCCCAAGAACTGTTCTAACAGGAAGGGGAATTTCTGTTCAAAGGGCAAAGGGAAAAAGAAGGGAAAGGGCATCAATATTTACCCAAAGCCCAGGCCATGCCACGCCCACCTGTAGGTACGTTATAGTCTATAAATCATCCCGCCCAGCTGGGGGACGGAAGGTTGCAGGACATGAGGAAGGTGGCTGGGGAGGGGAGGGGGAAGCTTTGCAGGTGCTGGGAAAGAAAGCACAGTGGAAGATCAATCCATAAGGATGGGTGGGATTAGGTGGGGAGGGACCCTGAATACCAGGAAGGGCCTGATGCTGAGATCTGCAGCTCATCATGGTAAGCCTAGACCCACGGGTGCAGCAGAGCACAGCTAGCCCAGGTGGCCAGAGCCAGCCCGGGACTTACCACACACAGATAGGGTTTTTATGAAGAGTTTATGCCACTGAGGGGACAGTCTATCTGAGTTACCTTCTTTAACTTCCATGAGAGGAATAACAAAGTCTCCTTCCAAGAGCAGTTAAATTTTAAATATGATGAGCATGAGTTGGTATCAGCACTACTTGTAAGAATTAACATTTCCTTGTCATTGGTCGATGCATTCAGGTTTGTTTTCCCTTTTGCTTTGATGGGTTTCCCTCCCCCCAGCCCCAAGTGGGGCCCATATCTGAATAGAAAGCAAAGAGCTCAAGCTGGGCTCTATTCTCTGAACAAGCTTTGCAAGCTTTGCAACATCTTCCTTGGATACGATTCAGCTGGGGCCTTCCCTGTATTCCAATAGGAATTCCTGCGTCCTCACACAGGGGCCTCTTTGTTGAATGAGGTTATGAGAAGTTAACCACTACTTTGCACAAGGAAATATCTTTCCATTGTGTGGAGTAATGATCAAAGAGGACCTCATTTAAACCAAGGAAACAAAACCGTGATTTATATCTAGAATCTCTAGAGAAAAAAAGAGAAATTCTGGCTATTCCAATAAAGGGCAATGATCTGTGTTACAGAGTGTAAAACTCACTCATCTTATTGGTGAATTTTAAAGTTTAGTCCTTAGAAGAGGCCAGATTCTAAGTATTCTATTATCAGACACCAGATCACATCCCAGCCTCTGGAACTATAATAAGTAAGTTTCTATCACTCATAAGTTATCCACTCTATTTTGTTATGGGAACCCAAACAGACCCAAACAGTATAAAAACTTTTCTTTTTGTACTTGCTTTGTTCACAAAAACCTCTGATCTTTTCTAAATGCTTAAAGACCCTTTGTTCATTAAGTTATGTGATTTATTTATGTCTAACTTATAGCTTATATCAATATACATGTAAAACAGAATCATGCGCACACACGTACATACAGAACACAAAATATAATCACAGAGCCTAACCTTGTGTTAGGTGTTCACTTTTTTTTTTCAAGGTTTGCTTTAATTTATGTCCATCTGCAGACCAACTGTACACAATATATAAACAACATGTCCTGTTTTTTTTTTTTCTTTTCTCTTCTTTGGTGATTTTAATTTTTTATTTATTATTTATTTATTTTGCAGTTTTTGGCCAGGGCTGGGTTTGAACCCACCACCTCTGGCATATGGGGCTGGTGCCTTACTCCGTTGAGCCACAGGCGCTGCCCTAAATTTTTATTTATTTTTTTGACACATTGTAATAACTGTAAGCTAAAGTATGTTATAAAGTGGCTAGAAGAGAGGCTTTTGAATGTTCTCACTATAAGGAAAGGATAGAGCATGTGTTGATGGATAAGCTAATTACCCTGAATTGATCTTTTTTTTTTTCTTCCCTTGACACAGAGTCTTAGTCTGTTCTCCTGGGTAGCATGCCCTGTGGAGAGAGATCCTCCTGCCTCAGCCTCCCCAATAGCTGGGACTATGGTTATTCTTAGAGATGGGGTCTTGCTCTTGCTCAGGCTGTTTTTGAACTCCTGAGCTCAAGCAATCCACTGGTCCATGATCATTGTTGTTATTTCACTAAGCATTATGTTTCTGACCTTTTCCATGGCAATACATAATGCTTATAGTGATTTCTTTTATTTTCATGGAGAGGGGGACAGACAAAAAAGTTGAAATTTTTCACAAAATTTGAGTCCTCTGTATATAGAGGAACACCTAGTATACAAAATACATTCAATCAACTCTAGTTGAATAGAAAAAAGAATTTTCACCCACTTCGAGATTGTTCTATGCTAGACTATTGCTATAGTCTGAATGTTGGTGTCACCCCCAAAATTCTTAGGTTGGAACTTAAACCCTGAAGTGAAAATACTAAGGGATGAGGTGTTTAGGAGGTGATTAACTCATGAGGGCGTGTGATGGATCAGATAGAAGGGGCGGCTCTCCCCTTCTGCCACGTGAGACACAGGCAGGAGGACCCACCTGCCCAGCAGAGAGGAGCCCTAATCAGACACCAGATCACATCCCAGCCTCTGGAACTATAATAAGTAAGTTTCTATCACTCATAAGTTACCCACTCTATTTTGTTATGGGAACCCAAACAGACTAAGATAAATGTAAATTCCATAAGAAAGCTGCCCAGTGTTTAACCCTGTACCATGCACATAGTAGGTGAGCTGCTCAATAAATATCTCATTGACCGGTCCTAGATGGACTCCTATTGTTAGATTCAGGACAGTCTAGTCAGAGAAAAAGAAGGAAAGTGTAAGCAACGGCTTTAAGGTTAAGGAGGGAATTGACTCTGGTTGAGGTCCCAGCTGTGACCAAACCAGAATGGATTCTCATGGGTTCTTGGGACTTAAACAATTCTAGAGCTTCCTGATGCCATAATATTATGGTTGTGAGTTCATCTTTTAGGGACAATATTACGTTTATTCTGATAGATGCTGATACCTTAGGATTTATTTATTTGTTTATTTTTTCCAGTTTTTGGCTGGGGCCAGGTTTGAACCTGCCACCTCTGGTATATGGGGCTGGCAACCTGCTCCTTTGAGCCACGGGCACCGCCTAACTTTGGATTTAAATTGTATTTTTCTTGGAGTAGTGATTTTTTCAAATGTTAAAAAAAAAAGGACTGCTATTTCTGTGTGGATTACTGATTTCATTTTGGTTCCTTAAATGCCACCCAAACACCAGCAACATCTAGAGGCCAAAAAACTTATCCGGTTTCCTTTTAGCATCATTTGTGATGAAGCAGGTGAAATGGACATCTTAAGAAAATAAAGAAGCTGGCACATACTAAGTATCAAAAGCAGAAAAAAATGCAGCCTAACAATCACTAGGAAAATATGCACTGTATTGCCCACTATTATCTGGCAATCCATCCACTGTCATCAAAGAATCAAAAAGGTTGAAGATCTGATTTGTCTCCATTAGATGACTGTTTAAATCGGAGTCAAGTACAACGTAGCCAGGTATTATTTTTATTCCCTCCACTTAAGCACTCCAACTCCTACAAATAGAAAGCAATTTTTAAGAAAATACTAGAAGGATCCCTAGTTCTTATTTTTTTCATTCACTTGTTGATGGAAAAGAAGCCCTACTCTGTAAAATAATTTAAGAAGGTTGATTCTGAGCCAAATTTGAGGACTCAAGACGCTTTGAGCAAATGGACTCCAGATGGTGGGGTTACGGTTTGGTTTTCTACATTTTAGGGAGACAGGGATAAACAGGGGAGGTCATAAATCACGGAAAACATACATTGGTTTGGCCCCAAAAGGTGGGACATCTGGAAGCAGGGAGCTTACAGGTTATAGGTGGGTTTAAAGATTCCTTAGCTGACAATTGGCTGAAAGAGTTAGGTGGTTCTTCTGAAAGACCAGGAGTCAGTGAAAAGGAATGCTTAGGACAAAGGGTTTGTTAATTAGAGGCAAAGTACTGGTCCACTCAGTTGGTTTGTTATGTATATTAGGGACCCGTGGCAGGTCTTGCATAGCCTTAGGCCTGTTAGCGACTCACAAAGGGCATCTCTAAGCAAGGTGGGGGGAGCAAGGGGCGGGCTTGTCTGATCTCCTTTCTCATGGCCAGCAACTTAGTTTTAGTGGATCTTCCAGCCCAAGAGGGGGTCCGGTCAGTCAGTCACTGAGGTGGGAGCCTTAAGATTTTATTTTAGTTCAGACATTCTCCCCCCCCCCCCGCGCCCCAATCAACAAACATTATATATCTAGAAGGGTCAGGTGGGAAGGAAGGCAGTGAGAAAATTTTTTAGGTCAAAGAACTTTTGCTTCCTTAGAAGCTAAAATCAACAGAACAGCCCCGCCTTTTTGCAGCGTGGAAGGAAAGGAGGAAATAATCCCAAACCAGTTAAAGTACATTCAAGTAACCGAGCACATACTTTTATAGATCATAAAAGTATTTCTAGAGAATAGGACAAGGTAGAAACAAAAAAACAGACGTTGATAAGCTCTTATCCCACTTTTCATTCATTCAGCTAAGAGAATATGAGACTGGCTTCAATTCCTAATTTTCAATCAATAGTATTTTCTTAGCTGGGTATCGTCGTAGCGTGTAAATTCATTAACTTACTGTTTTTTTGGGGGGAAAAATCTCACTGTTTAAGTCAGAGATAGCAGGAAATGGATCTTATATCCATTACCAAAACATGGTACCTGTATGCACTTGGCAAAATGCATGACATTTTGGAGATGTTTATCTGAAACCAGTTTGGGGGTAGTTTGAAGACACCTTGCCAGTATTTACTCTTGCTAGTGGATAAATGCAGAAAATTCAATACCAGAAGTAGTCAGCATATTTTTTAGCTTCTCTTTATTAACAATGGGATGAAAGCTTTATTTTTAATTTTTTATTGTAGTTGTCATTGTTGTTTGGCAGGCCCGGGCTGGGATTGAACCTGCCAACTCCGGTGTATGTGGCTGGCACCCTAGCCTCTGAGCTACAGGCACCGAACCTTTTTTTTTGAGACAGAGTCTCACTATGTCATCCTCGGTAGAGTGTCATAGTGTCATAGCTCACAGCAACCTCAAACTCTTGGGCTTAAGTGATTCTCTTGCCTCAGCCTCCGGAGTAGCTGGGACTACAGGCACCTGCCACAACACCCATTTTTTTGTTGTTGTTGTGGTTTGGCAGGCCCAGCCGGGTTCGAACCCACCAGTGTATGGGGCTGGTGCCCTAGTTGCTGAGCTACAGACGGTGAGCCGAAAGCCCTGTTTTTATTTCAACTATGTTCAAAATGGTGCCATTGTTTTGGGGGAGGCATGATGTTTTCTCTGTGTTCTGGCAGGCACACAATTTGTATCTTCCACGTAGTAGCGTGCTGGCAAGTATGTATCAAGTTGTTCTGTTGGGAAAGAAAATGCTGACTGTAAATAAAGGATGTGTAGCACGCAATTAACAAATAAAACAAAGAGAACGCGTTAAAAATAATAAATTCCATATGGACAATTGATTTTCACAGAATGTTTTAAATGAGTTTTCTAACTGATGAATAGTGTGCACGTGAATATTGGTTGATATCTGTGTTTTAGTTAACAAATTTAGAAGAAAGTGAAACAAAGAATATGCACGTTGGCATTTTTTTTAATGTCCTGAGCAAACTCTTCACAAATCTGATAATAGTTTTTTTTATTAGTTCATAACTATGTACATTATTGCATTTATGGGATACAATGTGCTGATTTTATATACAATTTGGAATGTTTTCATCAAACTGGTTAGCATATCATTCACCTCACTTATTTGTTGTATTTAGACATTTGTTGTATTTAGACATTTACACTCTACTATTAATATATGTAATAGTATTTAGACATTTACACTCTACTATTATATATATTAATAGTGAGGTGAATGATATGCTAACCAGTTTGCATTTTTTTTTTGGCCGGGGCTGGGTTTGAACACGCCACCTCTGGCATATGGGGCCGGCGCCCCACTCCTTTGAGCCACAGGTGCCGCCGTACTATTAATATATTTGACATATATCTTGCAATATGCACAGTAGGTGAGGTGCCGCCGATTACCCTCCCTCATAGTTTTCGAACGTTGGAAGAAATATTTCCTCAAGAATTTTTCTGAGTTATTCTCATGTAACAGCTGTAAATGCAAGACAATTTTTTGTTTTGTTTTGTTTTTAGACAGGGTCTTTACTCAGTTGTCCTGGGTAGGGTGCTATGGTGTCCCAGCTCTCAGCAACCTCAAACTCCTTGTTAAATTGGTAAATTCATGTTCAATTGTCATTTCTTATTTATAAAAGAATCCACGCAAACTGGAATGAGTAGTATCAGCCATCTAATTTCTTTAAAAAAGTGAAAATTCACATATAAAATTACAAAGTCATGATAATCACATTATTGCATCTATATAAGTATTTCTTAAAGATAGGGACTATTTTTAAAAACATATGCTATTGTCATATCCACATATGATTCCTTAATATCACCCAATATCTAGAAAGTCCTTACATTTCCTCAAGTGTTCCATTCCTTAATAGTCAGTTGTTTGAAACAGGAACTAAACACATTCTATAAGCTTACTCCTCTCTTTTCTCCTCCAACTTGTCAATATATCCCAGAAATAAATCCCTACTAATTATTATGGATGGTGAATATATTTCCCTTCAAAATTCACATGTTGGAACTTAAACCTGGGGCTTTTGGGGAAATGGTTAAGTCCTTTTTTTTTTTTTTTTGGTTACATGAATGGATTTTATTTTTTTTATTTTTCAATTAAAAAAAAAATCTGGGATTCATTGAGGGCACATAGAATTAGGTTACTGATGGAGTCAAATGGAGGAACCTGCCTAAATAGAACCGACAGCCCAAATGGAATGTCTCGCCCAGTAACCCCTACTCTTCTGACCCTTTAAATTTCCATCTACCTCAACCCACATACTGACTTCCTTTTTGAACTCAGCTTGCCCACACCAGGTGAAATAAATGTCGCTGTTTGCCCACACAGAACCTGGACTCCATTACTTTTTGTTCACGTTTCCAAATAATCTTTTATTTTTGATCTTTGACCTCTCAGTTATACTGATTGAATTTGTTAGGCAAAGTCCCTCTTATAATTTGTCCCACCCCCAAGAAGTGTGCCATATACTGTGACCCCCCATCTCCCTCCCTCCTCCCTTCTCCCCACTCCCTTATTCCCCTACCCCCCTCCTTGTATTAGCTCATCTACCGCCTTCATATAGAATTGAGCACATAGGATTCTTGCTTCTCCATTCTTACGATGCTTTACTAAGAAGAATGTGTTCCAACTCAATCCGGGTTAATACAAAAGATGTAAAGTCTCCATCTTTTTAAAGGCTGAATAGTATTCCATGGTGTACCTATACCACGATGTGTTAATCCATTCCTGGGTTGGTGGGAAGTGATTAAGTCCTGAGGGATTGCCCTCATGAATGGAATTGATGCCTTTGTAATAGGACTAGAGCAAACAAGCCAGGCCTTGTTTGCCATTCCATCCTTTCTGCCACCTAGGACACTATTTATCCTCTTGAAGCACTCAGTTAGAAGGTACCAACAGACAGCAGCCTTTGTGAATTTCAGCAGCCACCTGAATTTACTGCTGCCTTGACCTTGGACTACCCAGCCTACAGAACTTTCTGTTATTTGTAAGTAATACATCCTGTACTCCAGAACAGAAATTTCTATTATTCATAAACTACCTGTGCATGGTATTTTGTTACAGCAGACCAAGCTAAGACATTAGTATACAGTGTCATTTCTTCTGACAACTGTATATTACTCCATCGCCTGTATGTTTACAATTCGTGGAGGCAGTTCCTTATATAGAGATATCTGGGCCATTACAAATAGTGCTGTAGCGAACTGCCTTGTGCGTATGTCTCTTCATAGTGTTCTTGACGTATATTTGGGACAATTTTCTAGAAGTAGGATTGCTGAATCAAAGGAAAAGCCTTATTCAACATGTTTCTTGTCAAATTCCCCTGCATCAGATTGTATCGCGTTGCACTTCCACCAGTAGTGTCTTAGAATCCCTGTTTCCTCAGCCTTACCAACAGGCTAGATTAGCAAACTTCAGACCTTCTGCCAAACTGATAGTTGAATAACGGTGCCTGAGTTTTTTAACTTTTTAACATTCTTTAATTAACATGGGGGAGTATAACTTGTGCTTCATACAAAAACCTTACAAAAATATTCCTTTGGGACCTAATGCACGTTTGGAACAATGAACAGCATCAAATTATGGAAGGGATCAACAAAAATGGCAATACTGTGCTTTTTCTCATCAGTAATGGATGCATTAAAAACATTAGGATTTTTATATGAATAAAAATGCATAATTTTACTCATTATGCATTCTGGACATTGGTTGGAAAAGTATGTTTTTCAACTGTTTACATCTCTTGGCTATATAATACATTTCACTAGTAACAGGGAGTTGAGCATCAAGCCCTGATTTATAGCTGTTGCCAATTTCTATGGTGTATATGCTCCAGTCATGGCTGATTTCAAGCTAGTAATCTTAAGTAATTTAACACAAAATTGTAAAGGGAAGTATGAAAGCACAACATTATACAGTATTGCTATCACATAAATACAATATCTGTAGATGACCTCAAGAGCATAAATGACAATAAAATAGAGCAGAACCTCTGTAAGTTGACCACCCAAGGCACTGGTCAGCTTAGGGAACTAGGCCTACTGTACTGCAAAATAAATATGGTGCATGTCCTGTCTAAGACAAGTGTTCAACTTGAGGAGGTCAGTGGGGGAGGCCGTCAACTATGGAGGTTCTACTGTCTTTAGGAAGTGATGAGCTTCAAGTGTTTATTTACTTTTCTTTTAATATAATTTAATTATGCTTTAATATCGCTTAAAAGATTTCTGAAATTCCAAAATCTTGCAGTCAGTTCTGGATGGCTCTGGCCCAAGCTTTCTGGGTTTTGACCTTCCAGGGCAAATTATTTCCTAAACAATTTTCAGTCAGCCACACACCACTAACTTTCAATTAACAGCCACCCTGAGGCTCACTTGCCCGGCTGAGTTAATCAGTGTAAAGGGGGTGGGTTGTATGGTATGACGTTTCCCATAGGGTATTAACATTTGGTAAAAAAGCAGGTGGGGGAAAATGACTTGGGCACAGCTGTGTGACTTTGCGGCAATACTCAAATGCCCTCAGCTGTAGAATGGGCGGGAACACTAGGGGGTGCTGTAAGGATTAGACACAAAGTTCCCAGATTAATGCCCTCAAATACAGTGAACGCTCAATAGTTCAATGTCTATGTTGAGATGGTAACGGAACCACTGGAAAAGATTCCATTTCTGGACACATACGGGTCAGCTGGGTGAGCTATTTCCTTTCCTCCACTGAGAAGCAGGTTTCAAATGACTGACTGATGAGCCAGTTTGAAAAGCCCAGCAGCAATCAGTTTTCCTGAGCATGCTACCTGGTTCCTGGGATTGCTATTTTCATCTCTTCTCAGGAAATAACTGGGGGAAAAAAAAAAGCCACGAAAATCTTGTAATAGGAGAACTTTAGCACAGACTCCAAGGGTGATCATGGCTTATCTCTGAGTGGCTAGAAGCTAGGAAGACTCGGTTACCACCTGTGTAATCAACATCTTGTTTAGATGGAAGATGAAATCTTTTAAAGAGTTTTTAGAATATTAATTATGACTTTTGAGATTCAGGTCTTATTAGATGTTTTCTTTATATATTCCTTTTTATTTTTGTTAAGCAGACTTTTAAAGAACAAAGCAAAACAATACAAGCAGGTTTTCATTATTATTATTATTATTATTATTATTTTTAGAAGCAGAGTCTCACTTTGTCACCCTTGGTAGAGTGCGGTGGCATCACAGCTCACAGCAACCTCCAACTCCTGGGCTTAGGCCATTCTCTTGCCTCAGCCTCCTGAGTAGCTGGGACTACAGGTGCCGGCCACAATGTCCTGCTATTTTTTTACTGCTGCAGTTTGGTTGGGGCCGGGTTTGAACCCACCACACTCGGTATATGGGGCTGGCGCCCTACTCACTGAGCCACAGGCACTGCCCTTCATTATTTTTTTTATATGAAATTGGAGTAATAATACCTAGCTTATAGGTTTGTCATATTAAACGAACTAAAATATTTAGCCGTGGAACGTGTCTAGCTCCTGCCTGGGTTGAACACCTCCGGAGAGCTATTGTAGTTAGCACACTATACTCTTCCCTTCTTTCAGATCAATTCAAGGTTAACTAGGGGGCTACAGACAGGATGCGGACTTGTCTTCTAAATGGGCAGGTAGCAGACTCAATTGATTCCATTTCCCCCTCCCAGAATACATTATGTTCTTCCAAACATAAAAAGGAAAGCCTACTTGGGATAGGTAGGCTGACCTTTTACCCAGGTCAAATCTCAAGGAAGTAAGGAGCTTGAAGTCCTCACTCGTCCTTTCATATACATTTTTAAGCCATGTTCTTTATTTTGGATTTCAGGGACACTGAGGTTTCATTGATAAACCACAGACTACTTCAGCAAACACTGGGAGTTGTAAGAACAGAAGGGATAACATGTAGAGCCCGCAGGAGTCAGCCTAAATTTAAACTGCAAGTCTAAAATCTATACAAGGTGTCCATAAATTTCATGTGCAAAGAGTGAGTGTGTGTGTGTGTGTGTCCTGTCTAGTACACATCACAGTACACAACCATATGGTTAAGGAGAAAATGCAAAGAGAGAAATGCATATGATTCTTAAAGCTAGAAAAATTAAAAGAAAATATAAATGGCTTGTAACTTAAAATACGGAGATCTAGAACACACATATTTATGTAACACATTATTGAAAACAATTCGACATGTGTTTCTGGAGATATCACAGAATTTAGCCTAGAAATATCTTAAGGCATAAGGCTTTTAGGTAATTCATTGTTAAATTTACCATCCCTCAATTCAGAGATTTGAGTTCTAGCTGCCGTATCATCATGATTTATAAACATTTACACTGGATTTCTGGATAGAAAACCTTCTAAATAAAAGAGCACAACATCCCACAAATCTTGGCTAGTTGTTGAAGTTGAAATCTCTAACCATGAATACTGAACCAGATTACCTGAATAGAATTTTTTAAAGTAATAACAATAACAATAATATATGTGTGAGTCTGTGTGTAAGTGCCAAGCTTAAGCTAGAACAAAGTAGGAATTTTATCTCTGGTGGTAGAGTATATACAATGTACATTAGGATTAGAACTGTTAATGAGAACAGTTCCTTAAAGGATAGTACCTTTAAATTTGAAGGCATGCTGTTATACCATTGAACGTGAATTTGGAAGAAATACAAAGTAAATTTGTATTTACTAGATAGGACTTGTGTTTCTGAGAGTTGGAAGAACAGAAGGGATAATACATAGAGGCCCCAGGAGTCAGCCTAAATGTAAACTTCAAGTCTAAGATCTATACGAGGTGTCCATAAAGTTCATGTGCAAAGCGTGTGCATGGTTCATTGCTGTTCCAGATGACATGGGGCAGATTCCTGCCTAGGAGAACACTGCAGTGAATTCACATGGGCTTCTTTCTCTTTCTGGGTAACTGTGGAAGGAACTAGATTTTTGGTTTCGGTTTATTTGTGTTTGTTTTTTGTTTTTATTTTTTAAGGAATGTTTTCCTTCATCAGACAGACACTGTTGGCTCTTCTTTCCTTTCCCCAAAGAGGTGCTCCAGAGACTTTTATCCTAAGGCTAAAACCCTAACCCTAGCAGGTTCTTAGAATTATATTTTCTTTCTTTTCTGTCTCTCCCCTTTTTGGGGGGGGGGGGGGGCCAGGCTAGAGTGCCCTGGCATCACTACAGCTCATGGCAACCTCAGTGTTGGACTCAAGCGATCCTCTGGTCTCCACCTTTGGAGTAGCTGGGACTACAGATACCACCACGCCTGGCTAGTTTTTCTATTTTTTTTTTTGTAGAGACAGGGTCTTGCTCTTGCACAGGCTGGTCTTGAACTCCTGAGTTCAAGCAATCCACCTGCCTTGGCCTCCCAGAGTGCTAGGATTACAGATGTGAACCTCAGTGCCTGGCCAGGTTCTTAGAACTCCACACAGCTGTGCAATGGTTAAAAACAAAACTAAAAAGCCAGCCGTGGGCCTTCCTGCGGGGCGTGGCTGCAGGTTGGCTGTGTGGCTCACTGCTATTGCATAACAAAACCAAACACTTAAGATGGCTCTAACTGCTGGGAGGTGCAGTGATTACATATTAAATACCAGGAGCTGTACGCCCTTCCTTGCTGAGAACGTAAGTGAGGACATGAAACCGTTTCAGGGTGAAATCTGACAGTGCTTTTCAACTATTAGCATTCAAGTAGTACCTGGACTAAAACCCAGCCCAGTGCTAACTCCTGTCTCCTGGAGTTGGTGCTCAGAATAATTCTATTTGGTGGAAGTGAACAAATTCAGTTTAGAAAATTCTGAAACGAAGCCAGATATCACCATTTATATTTGTTTCTTTGTTTCTCTTTTTGGGTAGAGTGCCGTAACCTCACAGCTCACAGCAACCTCAGACTCTTGGGCTCAAGGGATTATCTTGCCTCAGCTTCCCAACTAGCTAGGATTACAGATGTCCACCACAATGCCAGCTATTTTTAGAAACAAAGTTTCTGCTTCAGGCTGGTCTGCAACTCGTGAGCTCAGGTAATCCACCCGCCTTGGCCTCCCAGAGTGCTAGGATTATAGGTGTGAGTTGCCGCCCCCAGCCCTATATTTGTTTCTTAATGACAGGAATACATTCTGAGAAATGCATCGCCAGGCGATTTTGTCATGCAGACATCGCTGAGCATACTTACATAAACCTGGACAGTACAGCCTGTGACACACGGCCCCGAAGGCACAGCCTGTTGCTCCCCAGGACACACCTGTGCAGCACAGTTACCACACTAAACCCTGCAGGCAACTATTGTGTTGCCCTGCAGGCAAGTATTGTGTTTCTAAACACAATACACAATAGTATTGTGTATCTAAACATACCTAAACAGAAAAGATACAATACAAATACAGGGTAAAAGATTAAAATGGTACATGTGCACAGGACACTTAACCATGAACGGAGCTTGCAGGCTTACAAGTTGCTCTGGGTGAGTCACTGAGTGGGTGGTGAGTGGATGTGAGGGCCTGGGACATGGGTGTGCACTGCTGCAGACTTCACAAACACTGTACACTCAGGCCACATGAAAAGCATGGAAAATACATTTCTGTCATCAATAATAAATTCACTTTACCTTGCTGTAACATTTTTGCCTTATTAACTTTTAATATTTTTAACCTTTTGATTCTTTTATAATAACACAGCTTAAAACACAAACATATTAGCCAGCTGTATACAATTTTCTTTATATTCTTACTTTGCAAATTTTTTTCTATTTTTAATTAAATGTTTTTGAAAAATTTCTTAAACTTTTTTGTTAAAAGCTAAGACACAAACACACACGTCAGCCTAGGCCCACACAGGGTCTGGATCAGCAATGACACTGTCTTACACCTCCACATCTTATCCCACTGGAAGGTCTTCAGGGCAACAACATGCATGGAACTATCATCTCCTATGCCTTCTTCTGAAATACCTCCTGACGAACCCATCTGAGGTTGTTTTACAGTTAATTTTTTTGGCAGCCAGGCAAGGTGACTCACGCCTGTAATCGTAGCACTCTGGGAGGCCGAGGCGGATAGATCACCTGAGCTCAGGAGCTTGAGACCAGCCTGAGCAACAGAGAGCCCCCATCTGTACTAAAAATAGAAAAATACTAGCTGGGCATTGGGGCAGCTGCCTGTAGTCCCAGTTACTTAGGAGGCTGAGATAAGAGGGTCGATTGAACCCAAGACTTTGGGGTTGCTATGAGCTGTGATGCCATAGCACTCAACCCAAGGGTGACTGAGTGAAACTCTGTCTCTAAAAAAATAAGTAAAACAAAATAAAGTAGTTAATTTTTTTTTAATAAATAGAAGGAGCACTACTCTAAAATAACGATAGAAAGTATAGTACAGTGGCTGGGCACAGCGGCTCATACCGGTAAGCCTAGCGCTCTGGGAGGCAGGGGAAGGAAGGTTGCCTGAGCTCAGGAATTGGAGAACAGACTGATTAAAGCAAGACTTGCCTCTACTAAAAATAGAAAAAAAAAAAAAAAAAAAATAGCCAGGTATTGTGGCTACTCAGGAGGCTGAGACAAGAGGATCGCTTAACCCCTATAGTTTGAAGTTGCTGTGAGTTATGATGCCATGGTGACTAAGTGACAGTGTCTCAAAAAAAAAAAAATTTTTCTTCTAGACCCATATGTACCTATATGTATTCAGCACTATGCTAGTTAGTACAGAAGAATAAAAAAATATGGGAGGTTTGGGTGGAGGGAGGGTGATGGGTTGGGCCACATCTATGGTGCATATTTTTATCTATAATAAAAAAAATGTATATAACTCTCACTTCAAGGATTTTATGATCTAAGAAGCCAAATTCAACACATGAGGCAATTGGATAACAAAGCATAGAATAGCTGGTACTGGATTCCAGTGTAATAGTAAACTCAGTCTCCAGCTTAGCTCCCACCGCCTCCACTGCCCGGGCTACGAATTGGCAGGTCTCCTCTGCTTTGACACCTACAACTTACTACACCATGAACAGCATGATACAAATGTAGATTTCAATTCACTGAACCCTACTGAACTGAGAGTCACACTTGAGGAATGACCAACTGGTATCTAAAGAGGACGGCCACACACACAAGTGGTCACTAAATGCCACGCATTTGTCCATTGATTAAGACGTGATTTAATGAATGGTAGAAATGGGTTCTCGTTGGTGAAATTAATGGCTTATTTCATCAGGAAGAGAAATATCAGAAATAGACATTACTTGTGGGATTCAAGCTATGCGGGTGGGTTTCCCTGGCCCAGTATGAACAGGGAACAGGAACCTAGTGACGTTAGTAGTCTGTGCTCTCAGCTGTGCTGGCGGAGGCTGGATTTCTGGTGCCTGGTGCAGACCGTAAGGTGAATAGACTTTCATGTCTGGAGTATTACGAGGCTGACTCAGGATCTTTTCTGTAGGATGGTGGCAGGAGAACCTGAGAGAAGAGCAACTTGAGGCTACAAGTTTACACAGCAGGCTGAGGTATTGCTTTGGGCCTGTCTGCTCATAAATGCAGTTTAAAAACATGCGTGAAGAATTTGGTCTGAGATTTGTTTTCATCAGGTCCTGGCAGGGACTACGTTGGAGACGGGCTAATTCCCACCCACCTCGAGTTTCCCCGTGGCCACTGTTATCTACACGTGATCCAATTTTGTTTGATTTTTAGATGCTGTAAAGACCTATGTAGATGTTAAGTTCAATTTTGGCTCTGCTTAAGTGGCTGTGTGGCTGTCCGTAAATTCTTTAGGTTCGATTTTTCCCCCCATTAAACAAGGACAATACCACCTGTCTGGAGTTCCCTTGAAAATTAAAAACCATCATGTGCCTGGCCCAGGAATCTGCTCCTTCCTGGTTGTTTTCCTTTCTGCCCCATCCCTGCCCCCTCACTGTCCCTTTCCCATCCCAGAAGAAACATACAAAGGTTTGCAGAGTTGAGATGACAAGCTGTTTTCTCTGTACTTTCCAGTTTTAGTTCTTTGGACTGAACCAATTTCGGAATTGTCAATTTGATGCCTGTGATTGTGCCATCTTAAATCAGGACGCTTGAATCATCTTATAAGCTGAAGAAGTCCTTTAGCTCTTCCGTTCTCCAGTCCCCAGGGTTCTTCTGGAAACCACCATGCCCACTCACACTTGTTGGACTCTCCATGGGCGAGGCCTGTGTTGGCCTCTCCTGAGATCCATCGCCTGGGTCTTTGCTTTACCTGCAGTCAGGATGAGGCATCTGTCTCACCTTCACTTCCCCTGAAAAGCCCTGTCTTTACTGAGCAGTAACAACAGAAAACTATCATAGAATGGCAATTAGTGATCCTCGTCTCCTGGCACAGTGTACTCGCACGGTCCCCTTCCTGTGGTGAGTCAGGGTTGGGGAAACCCTGTCTGTGTGGGACAAACAAAATATGGCAGAATGATGGAGTGAGTTCATCAGGGTTGGTTAGGAAGGGCCCTGGTGCTTCTGTAATGGCCTGTCAAGTTGCTCACTCTGGGGAAGCCAGCCCATGCTGTGAAGATGTGGAAGTGGCCCAGTGTAGAGGTGCTGGTGGGAAGGAACCCACTGGAGTCTTCTCAGAGGTAAACCCCGGCCCCGGTCAAGGCTCAGTGACTAAGGCCGTATCCGAGTGCAGCCTTATGGGAGGCCCCAAGCGAGAAAAGCCCAATGGGCCACTCCCAAATTCTGGACCCACAGGAACTGCCAGAGCTGATGAATGTCTACTGTTGTCTTAATTCATTGAGTTTTGGGGTAACTTGTTACACAGCAATAAAGAACCAATACAGTCAGAATGCATTTCCTGTTCTGAAAGGCCCTCTTGAGGGAGATGACATAACTCAGGCAAGGTGTTTAAAGAAGGAACCCACTGTGGGGCAGCATCTGTGGCTCAAAGGGGTAGGGCGTGGGCCCCATATGCAGGAGGTGGCAGGTTCAAACCCAGTCCCCGCCAAAAACTGCAAAAAAAAAAAAAAAAAAAAAAAGATGGAACCCACCCTATACTCAGCTTGTTACTCTTGACACACTTTCTCTTTTTGAAATGTAAATGCTAATTTAGCTGTGCATTCACCTGACCTTCAATGTGCTAATATGAGGGACGAGGCCTTTGGAAGGTGATCAGAGGAAAAGACGCAAGATCACGTTTGCTCGGTCTGTGTGCACACATCACCTAAGAGGCCGCATGAGGCCAGCACCCAGGAAGGGGTGAACAGCCCATCTGGGACCCTCAGTTTCCAGCTCTGTGAAAAATAAAGGTTTGTTATCTAAGTCACATGGTCTATGGTCTATGGCAGCTGGAATGAACTCAGACAAGAAAAGTATGTATATGTGTGTGTAACATCCGGGGTGTGTAATTTCTGTTTACTGACAGAGGAAAACAGAGACAGCGCATAACCCTCCCTTTAATTTTATATGAAGACTGACGCGCAGACCCTAGTAACTCTGCAAAGATGGATTCAGCGCCTGCCAGAACCCCCTGGCTCAGAGCAAGGCGGTAGAGTCACTGTACGTGACTCATTTACCACACAAATAATGCACGGTCATTGCAGAATTATTATAATATACAAATGAAACAAAAATGTAATGAATTCCATTCAAAGATAGTCACCAGTTACTACTGGCCTTTACTTCTATTTCACAAAAAAATACCATATTTTCCATGTGTGTGTCTCTCTCTCTCTTTATGTGGGCACTTAATGCCTACATTACATTTTTTAGAATTAGAAACTTTGGATCATTTTAAAATTAGCCCATTAAGCATTTATGGGTACCATTTCATAACCAACACTGGCTATTAGATTAGAGTTCCTTAAAATAAGCAGTTAAGGGGGTGGTACCCGTGGCTCAGTGAGTAGGGCTCTGGCCCCATATACTGAGGCTAGCAGGTTTGAACCTGGCCCTGGCAAACTGCAACAAAAAAATAGCCGGGCATTGTGGTGGGCATCTGTAGTCCCAGCTACTTGGGAGGCTGAGACAAGAGAATCGCCTAAGCCCAAGAGCTGGAGGTTGCTGTGAGCTGTGACACCACATCACTCTACCAAGGGTGACAAAGTGAGATTCTGCCTAAAAAAAAAAAAAAGGCAGTTAATTTCGAAGAAGCCAAAATTTAATGATCTATTAGGTATGTCAATAAATACTTGTTTTTCAAGAAGGAAAAGAGTTTTAAATGCACAAAACTTCATGAATTATTTGTTCTGCTGCAGTGTGTCCTGAGGGCACACATGTGTGTGGGTCAACAATGTGACACAGTCAGTATGAAGCTAATTCAGCTTATGCTATGATTTAGGCCAGCAGCCTCCCAGAGGCTTGTACCTCTGAAAGTTATTAAAATAAAACATTAGGGATTGGGAGAAATGTATTAGAACTCCTGCTGATATCTGTTTATCTCATCTGTTAAGTTTCTATTTGGTACATAACACTATTTATACAATTTGGTATAGAAGGATACATGTATTATGCAAACACACACATACACATAGGTTCATGCCCTTTTTTTTATTGTTAGGTAACATGCTCTAAATACTTTAGAAAACACCAACTTGGATCAATATTATGCAAATTTGAACGTGCCAGGAATCTCCAGGACATCTTGTTAAAATGCAGATTGGATTTGGCTGGTTTAGGTTGGCACCAAATCCTATCTTTTTTTTTTTTTTTTTTCAGTTTTTGGCTGGGGATGGGTTTGAACCTGCCACCTCTGGCATATGGGGTCGGCGCCCTACTTTTTTGAACCACAGGCGCCGCCCCTAAATCCTATCTTTTCAATAAACTCTCAAGTAACATCCATCCCAGGCCTCCACTGACCCTACCATGGGAGGAAGGATTTGGATAACGCTTCCTCTGGTCTCCACACTACTAGGCGCTTAGTTAGACATCCTGTCACCTGGACCTTCAAGTCTATACTTAAAGATTTGCTTTGGGTGAATAAGTAAAGAATCAATGAAAATTAAAAGAGTACATTATAATCCCTTGATGATGCATATTGTTTACAATAGGATATTTTGTATAAGAAAATCATAAGAGGCATCGTGGTGCATAGTTACAATGATTTTATTATATGTTAGTCTGAGCCACAGATATAGGTTAAGATTTTGACTCAGTTATAAAATAAATCAGCTGACGTTGCCAAATCTTGCTTTGATGAATAATTATTAAAAAGCAAAAATGGGGCCAGGCATGGTGGCTCATGCCTATAATCCTAGCATCCCAGAAGGCTGAGGCAGGTAGATTGCTGGAGCTTGGGAGTTTGAGATCAGCCTGAGGAGGAATGAGATCCTGTCTCTACTAAAAATAAAAAAAAACTAGCTAGACCAGCCTGAGCAAGAATGAGACCTCATCTCTAAAGAAATAGCCAGGCATAGTGGTGGGCACCTGTAGTCCCAGCTCCTGGGGAGGCTGAGGTAAGAGGATTGCTCAAGCCTGGGAATTTGCTGTGAGCTAGGACGCCACAGCACTCTAACCTGGGGCAACAGAGTAAGACTCTGTCTCAAAAAAAAAAAAAAAAAAAAAAGGGCAAAAATGGTAAACTTTGTTTTGCTCAAATATTTTTACTTTAATATTCCTATTGTATTTTGATAAGCCCTATATTTATTGTTCTTAAAGCATTTTGCCAATGTAGACAAGCATTCCCTTTTGGATTACTGTCCCCATGTAATAATTATTCAGGTTAGTGTTTTTCAAATTGAGGATGGTGAGCCTTTAGCAGATTTTTAACACAATTTAGTGGTAATCACAGCATTGATGAGAATAAGCTGTTAGTACAACAGTATACAAAGTTAGTATGGCAAAGTGTATTTTCTACAGATGCCCAGAATAACGTCTCCTGTTCCGCGTGTTCTGGTAATGTGACCTTGACCTTCCACCTACTGGGTAGGGGGGTCTTTTCCTCTTCCTCACAAACCTGGCTGCAACCTTACCACTGCTTCAAACAATAAGATATGTCTTGGGCTGCTGTAGCAAGTTTCACAGACTCGGGTGGCTTATAAATAACAGGAATTTATTTCTTACAGTTCTGGAAGTTGGAAATTCAAGATCAGGGTGGCTGCATGGTTGGGTTCTGGTCAGGACTCTCGTCCTGATTTCAGAGTGCCATTTTCTTATTGTATTTTCTTTCTTTCTTTCTTTTTTTTTTTTCTTTTTGTTGCCCTGGATAGAGTGCCGTGGCATCATAGCTCACAGCAACTTCAAAGTCTTAGATTCAAGTGATCCTCTTGCCTCAGCCTCTTGTGTAGCTGGGACTATAGGCACCTGTCATAAAGTCTGGCTATTTTTAGAGATGGGCTTAAACTCGCTCAGGCTGGTCTTAAACTCCAGAGCTCAAGCAATCATCCAGTCTTGGCCTCCCAGAATGTTAGGGTTACAGGTGTGAGCCACTGCCCTGCCTATCTTGTTTTTTCATGGAGCAGAGAGAAAGTGAGAGAGCTCTCTGGGACCCCTTTTATATGAATGCTATTCTCATTCACAAGGGTTCTGCCCTCATGACCTAATGACCTCTCGAAGACCCTATCTCCTGATACCATGACATTGAGGAAGAAGATTTCAACATACACATTTTGGAGGGACACATTCAATCCATCACAATGGCAAAAGTGACACAAAGTGTTCTTTGAGGTTGTGCATAACAATTCTCTTTATTGGTGGTGCCTGTGGCTCAGTGAGTAGGGCGTCAGCTCCATATACCAAGGGTGGAGGGTTCAAACCCGGCCCCGGCCAAACTGCAACAAAAAAAAAGCCAGGCATTGTGGTGGGTGCCTATAGTCCCAGCTACTCAGGAGGCTGAGGCAAGAGAATCGCCTAAGTCCAAGAGCTAGAGGTTGCTGTGAGCTGTGACGGCACAGCACTCTACCGAGGGTGAGATACAAAGTGAGACTCTATCTCTAGAAAAAAAAATTCTCTGTACTTCCACCTCCTCCTCTTAGGACATTTTCTCTTGAACTCCAGTAAACTCTGGAGAGGACCCTGGCCACAGCCCTGGCTGAGCCAACAACTGATAGGTGGCATCCAACTGCTGGCAGTTTGGATGAGGGGTCTTGAGGCTGGATTCTCCAGTCCTTGTTAAGTGGCTGCAGGTGACTCTATGGGGGGTAGGAGAGATCAGATGTCCCATTGTCCCTGAAACCTGCCTGGATTGCAGATTTGTGAGTAATTTTTGTTTTGTTTTAAACCTACTAAATTTGGGGCTAGTTTAACATGCAGCAATAGAAATCAGAACACATAATTTTATAAATTTTGTTTTAGGTGTACATGTGTGGGGTATACTTACAGTGTTTATGTAAAATGTATTTTTTTGGTGGGTCGCAGTGAAAGACATTGGATTAGGAGGATGAATCATTGAATGGTATGATTTCAAAAGTGAAATCCAACTCCAGTGAATACTACTTTACCACTAGATATAATCTTAAAATAAATACTGATACCTTGAGTTAGAAAGTGCTATGATTTGAATGCTTGACCTCCCCAAAACTCATGTTGAAATGTAATTGCCATTGTAATGATATTAAGAGGTGGGATTGATACCATTATAAAAGGGCAAGTTTGGTCCCCACTTGCCCTCCTATACTCTGAAGGCCCTTACCAAATGCTGGCCCCTTGATCTTGGACTTCCTAACCTCTAGAACCATAAACCAATAAATTTCTGTTCATTACAAATCACCCAGTCTCAGGTGGTGCCTGTAGCTCAGTGGGTAGGTTGCCAGCCACATACACTGAGGTTGGTGGGTTTGAACCCAGCCTGGGCCTGCTAAAACAACAGTGACAACTGCAACAACAACAACAACAACAACAACAACAACAGCAAAAATAGCCGGGTGTTGTGGTGGGCGCCTGTAATCCCAGCTACTCGGGAGGCTGAGGCAAGAGAATCGCTGAAGCCCAAGAGTTTGAGGTTGCTATGAGCTGTGATGCCACGGCACTCTACCAAGGGCCAAATAGTGAGACTCTGTCTCAAAAAATATAAATAAATAAATCGCCTATTTTCACGTTCTTGACTCGGAAGGTTGCTCAAAGCACTCCACCATCTTTCTCCATCCTTTACAGCTCATAGATAAGGATTGTCACATTTTCTTCAAGCATCTACTTTTTCATCAGTCTCCATATAATTTCTGGCCTTACCACTGTACTAAAACTGCTTGCACAAAGTCAATCTGCGATCTCAGTCACCCAATGTAGTGGCTTCTTTTTGGTCGTCAACCCCTTTGAGTCCCCCTGAAGTTAAAGCCTTAACCCCTATTGTGGCTGAATTTGGAGATGGGCTTTTATGGAGTCAAATGAAATCATAAGAAGGGGGCCCTGATCTGATGGAATTAGTGTCCTTTTAAAAAGAAACACCAGAGACCTTGGTCTTTCCTTATGACGCACGCACCAAGGAAAGACCACGTGTGTAAGGACACGGGCAGGAAGAGAGCTCTCACCAGAAACCAACACCTACCAGAACCTTGCTCTTGGACTTCCCAGCCTCCAGAACTGTAAAACTATAAATTTCTGTTGTTTATGTCACCCAGTCTGTGGCCTTCCTTTATGGCAATCAGAGCTGACTAATAAAACCTTCTTTAATTTTTCCAGCAACTTGGAGCAGCTAAATTGAGCAGGCTTTGAAATTAGACTTAATTTTGAAATCAGGTGCTGGCATTGCCCAGTGAGTGTTGAGCACAAGAAACTCATTTAATCTTTCAGTCTCTTTGATCTGTGTTGTAAAATGGAAATGAGATTTATTTCAGAGCGTTGTCTTAGAAATCAGTGAGGGAGGCAACTACTGGCCCACAGATGACACCTGGAAATGGGAGCGGCGACTTGATTTTCAGTTTCTTAATTACAAGAGCACCCTAATGGCATTTAATGCTTATGTTCTATGGTATGAAACTGTAAGGCTTAGACTCGTTCTTAGCACAACAAAGAACTCCCTTGCTCAAAATATCAGTTGCATAGCACTGAGGGAACACCAGAAAAATTATAAAGTGTTTGTCTCGTGGACATAATACATGCCAATATTTACTTTCCTGATACTATTGGTAGTTTAGAGAATAGTTTCTTTCCCCTGTAATAATTCCTAAGGCATTTTATAAATGAAATATAATCTTGTATTTTAATCATTCATGTCATGGTATCTGCCTCTCAGCAGAATGGCAGGGAAAAAAAGAGAGGATTATAAGCGCTATATCATCTGCTATGGTACTAGGGATACTAAAGCAGACACTAATAAATGTTTGTGGACTGAAATGTTCGTTAAACTAACAAATGGGAATTAAGGAAAATTTATGTCCACTGTGAAATTTCACAGCCTAATATAAAGAATATTCAATCAACTTCTAGAGAAGAAAATAAGGCTATGTACCAGGGACCTGGGAATTGGAATGGTGTTATACTTTCCAACAGCTATACTGTGAACAAGGCAACGGTGGAGAAATAAATGTCTTTCAGATTCCAAAGACAAAAAATTCTGTGTGAAAAAGATTTCCAACAAGGACCTCTCTATGCAACCATTGGATCTCAAATAGGAAGGTAGAGACAGTTTTAGATAGCCAAGTTCCTAAATAATTTTTACCTCCATATACTTTTCTTTAGAAAGCTACTGGAGGGTGTGGTCAACGAAAATGAGAGAATTAAGCGAAAAGAAGGAAGACGCGAGGTTTAGAAAATAGGAGCTCCTACACAAGAGGAAAGTGAAGATGACAAGGGGTCCCAGGTTAACCAGCCAGAGAAGACAACCAGTCTAGACCAGGCATGTTGGAAGTCTTTGGGAGAGACTTCTTCAGAAACATGACATTGATAGAATTGACAAAACACCAGCTATAAAACTGATAGACTCAGGGACCTCAAAGGAAGATTTAGACAACTGGAAAGAAAATATTTCAGTATTGAATGAAAGGAAAGTACCTTTATAAAAAACACCCACAGTCAGGCACAGTAGTACATGCTTGTAATTCCAGCTACTTGGGAGGCTGAGGTGGGAGGATCGCTGGAGCCCAGGAGTTCAAGGCTGCAGTGAGCTATGATTGCACCTGTACATGGTGACTATACTCCAGCCTCGGTAACATAGCGGAACCTCATCTAAAACACACACATGGAGATCAAACAGGCAAAAATAAACAAGTAAAGAGAAAATTATTAACTCCAGGGATATTAAGTTGTGTTGGAAAGACAAAGAAATAGTTTAATACATGCCCCATTTTTGAATTTCATATATAGTCACCATAATGTAAATGGAATATTTTTCTAATCAAGATAAAGGTAAAATTGCATCATGAGGATGGGAACTGACCGCAAGTAGCAGGGGCAGAGAGAATACAGAGCTGAGTCCAAACATACAAAGCCCCAAACTGAAAAACATCAGGCAATATGCACTTGACAGGAAGGTACTGGGGGTAAATTCCAGGTGAAGAGTTGAAAGTGGCTTTCTTGGGGAAGGAGAAAGGGAAGCGGGCAGCTGAGGACAGCCCTTTTCCTTAAGATACCTTATAAACGTTGCAGACTCTTAATAGCATATAACTTTGATAAAATTAAAAAAAATGATTTAAGATAGGATACGTAGGCTCAGTGCCTATAGCTCAAGAGGCTAAGGTGCCAGTCACATACACCAGAGCTGGTGGGTTCGAATCCAGCCCAGGCCTGCCAAACAACAACAACTATAACAAAAAAAAAAAAAAAAAAAATAGCCGAGTGCTGTGGCAGGCGCCTGTAGTCCCAGCTACTCGGGAGGCTGAGGCAAGAGAATCACTTAAGCCCAGGAGCTGGAGGTTGCTGTGAGCTGTGATGTCACATCACTCTACCCAGGATGACAGCTTGAGCCTTTGTCTCAAAAAATAAATAACTAAATAAAAAATAAAGGGTGGCACCTAATTCTCAGTGAGTAGGGCGCGGGCCCCATATACCGAGAGTGGCAGGTTCAAACCCAGCCCCGGCCAAACTGTAACAACAACAAAAATAGCTGGGTGTTGTGGCAGGTACCTCTAGTCCCAGCTACTGGGGAGGCTGAGGCAAGAGAATCGCCTAAGCCCAAGAGCTGGAGGTTGCTGTGAGCTGTGACGTCACAGCACTCTACTGAGGGTGACAAATTGAGACTCTATCTCTAAAAAAGAAAAAAGAAAAAAAATGGGATACATAGAGCTAAAAAGCAAAAGCTTTATCAAAATGGAATCCATGTGATCTCGGTAATTAATTTTTGGGGTGCTCACTTTCCTTTTTAATAAACACAGAGACGTGGACTAGATAATTCCTAATGTCCCTGGACCACCACTTGTCTGCTTCTTGTATTTCTTTGTGCTTGTGTACACAGAGAAATCTGAATACCAGCAGCAGAATTCCCTGATTATTTGGATCACTGAGATTTAAAACACATTTATTTAAAACACACACATACAAATGAAGGCAGCGATGCAGTGTGACAGTTTGTACAGAACCACCTGACACTGTATTTCTCCTCTGCCCATGTGAGAGGAGACGCAGGGAGGGACCAAAGGTCCCTGCTATTTAGACTTTGGCTTGTGATGTGCAGTGGTGCTGACCTAAAAGTTAATGTGTATCCATCTCAGTGAGTTAAGCTCTGCTTGCGAATGGGGGGGTGGGGGGGGGAGACCAAGAACTACAAACGCTGGTGGGAGTTTGCACCAACGTCAATGCTCCTGTTGGTAGCATGAGCCAAGTCACTCAGACAAGTCTCTGCATCATGCCAAGGAAGAACACACCAGTCCTTTAAGGATACCAACACTAAAGTGGGGGAAATTAAAGAGAAAAATGAAGGTCACCCAGTTCAAACCTTCCATTACCTACAAACTCTATGATTTGGGGTGAGTCATTCAATCTCGCTACGTCTAGGGTTCTCCATCCATAAATTGCTGATAATCATACCTATTCCATATGGTTGTTGTGAGAATTACATGTGTTAACACCTAAGAGCACAAAAGCTAAGCTTTGATACACACGAACCTTCTCTACAAATTGGTGCAAAGAACATAATTTGATTCACAGGGGCCTTGGATTAATTCATATCACTCTTTTTTTTTTTGAAGTTTTTGGCCGGGGCTGGGTTTGAACCCGCCACCTCTAGCCGGCGCCTTACTCTGTTGAGCCACAGGCACCATCCATAATACTTTTTTTTTTTTTTTTGAGATAGAGTTTCACTCTGCCACCCTGGGTAGAGTGCTGTGGCATCACAGCTCATAGCAACCTAAACTCTTGGACTTGAGCGATCCCCCTGCCTCAGTCTCAACAGGTGCCCAGCACAACACTAGGCTAGTTTTTCTATTTTTAGTAGAAACGGGGTCTCACAACTCAGGCAATCCTCCCACGTTGGCCTCCCAGAGTGCTAGGATTACAGGCCTGAGCTACCTTGCCCAGTCTTTTTTTTTCTTTTTTTAAGTTCTGTAACCTGGTGTTAACAATGATAGAAGATTGAAGAGGAGAGAATTTCCCATGACAAATTTGGTCCAGTCAATCTCAAAAGGTCAAGGGATGCCCTGTCCCGTTTGGGGCCATCTCAGGTTACATCCATTTGCACTACCATTTTGGATCTGACAATAAAGCTTTCTGTTGCTTGCCAGATTTATTTGGCACTCTGGGATGTGCTAGAAAAACTCAGTCTCATGCCAAGTCAGGGAGGACGACCATTGGTTTCTGGACGCTTTTTCATTCTTTTTTGTTACCCCAGGTTCTCAACAATACCTGGCACACAAAGATGGTGCTCAATAAATATTGGTTGAATTAAAAGCATAAAAATACATTAGTATGCCACTTACATAAGTTATATAATCATACTTCATTGTCACCCATAATAAACTCAACCAACAATGTAGTCTTACTTTTTCTCACTCATTTTCCCATTTAAGTTAAAACTTTTATAATCAAACCACCATCTTTAAGTGGAATGTTGCCATATCATATTATAGTATGTGCAATTTTCCTTTCCAAAAATTAATAAAGAAGACTGTCATCTTAGGAATGTGCTTTTTTTTTTTTTTTTTGAGACACAGAGTCTTGCTATTGTCCTCAGTGATGCCCAATACCTGGGGTCACAGCTCACAGTAACCTCAAACTCTTGGGCTCAAGCGATCCATCCTCTTGCCTCAGCTGGAATTATAGGAGCCTGGAATTATAGGAGCCTGGAATTATAGGAGCCTGTCATAACACCTGGCTATTTTTAGATATGGGGTCTCACTCTTGCTCAGGCTGGACTGGAACTCCTGAGCTCAAGCAATCCACCTGCCTCGGCCCCCACAGTGCTAGAATTACAGGCGTGAGCCACTGTGCCTGGCCAGAATGTGCTATTTATAAGTGGTGTGCTATCTTTGCCTTAAAACTCCCAAAAAGCTAAGGCAAAAAAAGAGAGATATGACAATGATTTAAAACAAACACTCGTCATCTCCCCGCAAAACGAGATCATAGTAAATTTAAGAATTTGTTGCATGGAAACATATAGAGTTTTTAATAAATGGCTTTTATTTTATTCATTTTAATGTGGTAAGAAGACTTAATATGAGATCTACCTCTAAACAAATTTTAACTATACAATACAGTACTGTTCGATAATTATAGGTGTCACTGTTGTACTCACCTTGCATAATTGAAACTTTACACCCATTCAACAGCAATTCTCCACTTCCCCCTGGAAACCACCAGTCTACTCTGTTTCTAATAGTTCCTCTGGTAAGTGAAATCATGCAGCATTTGTTCTGTGATGTGTTTATTTCACTTAGCATAATGTTCCCCAGGTTCATCCAGGTTCATCCATGTTTACCCATAGGGCAGAATTTCCTTAGTTTTTTTTTAGAGACAGCGTCTCACTTTGTCGCCCTCCATGGAGTGCTGTTGTGTTACAGCTCACAGCAACCTCCAGGTGATTCTCTTGCCTCAGCCTCCTGAGTAGCTGGGACTACAGGCACCCGCCACAACACTTGGCTATTTTTTTGTTGTTGCAGTTTGGCTGGGGCCGGGTTTGAACCTGCCACCCTCGGTGTATGGGGCTGGCGCCCTACCCACTGAGCCACAGGCGCTGCCAGAATTTCCTTAGTTTTAAAGGCTAAATAGTATTTCATTGTAAAGAAAGTACCACATTTCCTTTATCCATTTTTTCCCTATTTTGGCGCCGGCCCCATATAGCGGAGGTGGTGGGTTCAAACCTGGCCTCAGCCAAAAACTGCAAAAAAAAAAATAAAATAAAAAATAAATAAATAAATAAAATAATGAATAAAATAAAATAAAATATAAAAATAAGGCTACAATGAACATGTAAGTGTAGGATTCTTTTTGAGATCCTGATTTTAATTCTTTTGGATTTAGACTTGGCAGTGAGACTGCTGGATCACATGGTAATTCTATTTTCAATTTTTAAAGGAAACTTTATACTGTTTGCCAGAGAGGCTGTACCATTTTGCATTCCTACTAACACTGTGGGAATGCAAAAAGATCCGAATTTCTCCACAGCCTTACCAACACCTGTTATTACTTTTCTTTTTTTCTTTTTTCTTTTTATTGAGACAAAATCTTATTCTGTTGCCCTGGGACAGAACCATGGCATCCTAGCTCACAGCAACCTCAAACTCTTGGGCTTGAGCAATCCTCCTGCTTCAGCCTCCCAAGTAGCTGGTAATATAGGTGGGTGTCCTAAGTCCGGCTAGTTTTTCTATTTTTAGGAGAGATGAGGTATCACTCTTTCTCAGCCTGGACTCAAACTTCTGAGCTAAAGCAATCCACCTGCCTCGTCCTCCCAGAGTGCTAGGATAACAGGCGTGAGCCACAGTGCCTGGCCACTTGTCTTTGGATAATTGCCATCTTGACAAGTAATATATCACCGTAGCTTTGATTTGCATTTCCCTGATGATTAGTGGTGTTGAGCACATTTTCATATACTTGGTGGCCATCTGTATGTCTTCTTTGGAGAAGTATCTATGTAAGTATTTTGCCTATTTTTTTTTTTGAGACAGTCTCACTCTGTCACCCTAGGTAGAGTGCTGTAGCATCACAGCTCACAGCAATCTCCAACTCTTGGGCTCAAGAGATCCTTGCCTCAATTTTTCTATTTTTAGTAGAGATGGGGTCTCACTTTTGCTCAGGCTGGTCTTGAACTTGTGAGCTCAAGAAATGCACCCACCTCAGCCTTCCAGAGTGCTAAGATTACAGGCATGAACCACTGATCCCAGCCAATTTTGCCTATTTCTTAATAAAGTTCATTTGCTGTTGAGTTGCATGTATTTCTCATATATTTTAGATATTAACCCATAATCAGACACATGGTTTGCACATATTTGTCCCATCCCATAAGTTGCCTTTTAATTTTATTTACTGTTTCCTTTACTGTGCAGAAGCTTGTTAGCTTGATGTACTCTCACTTGTCTATTTTTGCTTTTGTGGCTTATTGTGTCGTGTCTAAGAAATCATTGCTAAGCCTGATGTCATGAAGATTTTCTCCTATTTTATACCAGGAGTTTTATAGTGTCAGCTATTATATTTAAATATGTAGTCCATTTTGAGTTGATTTTTGTGTATGGGGTAAAATTAGGTCCGATTTCATTAGTTTGCATATGGGTACCCAGTTTTGCCAAGACCATTTTTTGGAAAGACTTTTCTTTCCCCACTGTGTGTTTTTTGACTCTTTGTCAAAGATCAGTTGACAGCACGAGTTTATTAACTTCCAGGCTATTTTATTCTATTGGCCTATTATGTCTTTTTTTTTTTTTTTTTTATGCTGGTACCATATTGCTTTAGTTACTATAGTTCATTAAATATTTGTATTTATTTATTTATTTATTTTTTGAGACAGTGTCTCACATGTTGTTCTTGTAGTGTGCTCTGGCATCACAGCTCACAGCAACCTCCAACTCTTGGGCTTAAGTGATTCTCCTGCCTCATCCTCCCAAATAGCTGGGACTACAGGTGCCCGCCATAATGCCTGGCTATTTTTGTTGTTGTTGTTGCTGTAGCTGTCATTGTTGTTTAGCAGGCCCAGCTGTTTTGTACCCACCAGCCCTGGTGTATGTGGCCAGTGCCCCAACTACAGAGCTACAGGGGCCGAGCCGATTTGTATACTTTGAATCCTTGAATCCCAGGAGTACATCCCACTTATCATGGTGTGTGATCCTTCTAATGTGCCCTGGAATTTTCTAGTATGTTGTTAAGGATTTTTGCATCTTACATTCATAGAGATTATTGGCCTATGATTTTCTTTTCTTGTAGTGTCCTTGGCTACCTTTGGTATTAGTGCAGTATTGGTCTCATAAAATGAGTTTGTTCTTTCCCTTTGATTTTTTGGAAGAATTTGGGAAGGATTGGTATTAATTTTTCTTTAAATGTTTGGTAGAATTCACCAGTGAAGCCAGGGGGTCCTGGGGTTTTCTTTGTTGGGAGCATTTTAATTACTAATTCATCTAGTCACGTTTTCTGTTTCTTTATAATTCAGTCATGGTAAATGCTATGGCTGGAATGTTTGTGTTCTCCCCCCAAATTCATATGTGAAAACCTCACCCCAGAGTGATGGTAGTGAGAGGTGAGGCCCCTGGGAGGTGACAGGCCATGAGGTTGCTGTCCTCATGAGTGGGGTTAGTGAGGGCCTGTTCCCCCTTCTGCTGTGTGAGGACACATTGTCAGTACCATCCACGGAGAGAGAGCCCTCACCAGACACAGAATCTGCTGCCACCTTGATGTGGGACTTCTCAGCCTCCAATATGGTAAACAACATATTTTTGTTGTTCATATATTACCTACTCTAAGGTATTTAGTTATAGCTGCCTAAATAGATTAAAACAGAAAGATGTATGTTTCTAAAAATGTGTCCATTTCTTCTAGGTTTTCAAATTTGTTGGCATATAATTTCTGATGGTAGTCTCTTATGATCCTGTGATTTTGGGGTATGACACCAAAAACATAGATAACAAAAGCAAAAAAAGTTTCTGCACCGCAAAGGAAGCAATCAATACAATAAAAGGGCCACCTAGGGGGCGGCGCCTGCAGCTCAAGGAGTAGGGTGCTGGCCCTGTATACTGGAGGTGGAGGGTTCAAACCCGGCCCCAGCCAAAAACTGCAACAGCAGCAGCAAAAAAGGGCCACCTAGGAAAAGAGAGAAAAATGTTTATAAGCCCTATGTGTGATCAGGGCTTAGTATCCAAGATAGAAAAAGAACTCTTACAACTCAATAGCAAAACAAAGAAAACTTGACTAATAAACGGGTAAAAGACGCAGATAGACATTTCTCCAAAGAAGAAACAAGACATACAAATTGCCAACAGGCTTATGAAAGGAGCTCAGGATCCTCACTAACGAACAGGAGAATGCAAATCAAGACCACAGTGCGAGTTCACCTCAGAAGGGGATGATCTAAAGATAAGCCAATAGCAAGTGCTGGTAAAGATGGAAGAAGAGGAGAACTTTGTGCTGCTGCTGCGGATGTAAATTGGTACAGCCATTATGGAAAACATTATGGAGCTTCCTTAAAAAACTAAAAATAGAACTATCAGATGATTCAGCAATTCCACTTCTGGGTACATATACAAATGTAATAAAATCATTATGTCAAAGAGATTCAGCCCTCCCATGTTCACTGCCACATCATTCATCAGAGTTAAGATATGGAAACAACTTGTCAATGAATAAATGGGTAAAGAAATTGTGATACACAGAAACACACGCACACATTTAGCTTCAAAATCAAGGAAATCCTGTCTTTCTTTTTTTTTTTTTGCAGTTTCTGGCCGGGGCTGGATTTGAACCTGCCACCTCCAGCATATGGGGCTGGTGCCCTACTCCTTTGAGCCACAGGGGCCGCACTCCTGTCTTTCTTTTTAAGACAGAGTCTCACTATGTCACGCTGGGTAGAGTGCCGTGGCATCACAGCTCACAGCAACCTCAAACTCTTGGGCTCAAGTGATTCTCTTGCCTCAGCCTCCCAAATAGCTGAGACTACAGGAGCCCTTGACTACGCCCAGCTATTTTTAAAGGTGAGGTCTCGCTCTGGCTCAGGCTGGTCTGGAACCTATGAGTTCAGGTGATGGATCCACCTGCCTCAGGCTTCCAGAGGGCTGGGATTACAAGTGTGAGCCACCCAGCCCGGCCTAAAATCCTGCCGTTTGTGATAACATGGATCAGCCTGAAAACATTATGTTAAATGAAATAAGCCAGATCAGACAGATAAATATTGTATGATGTCACATATAGGTAGAATCAAAAAAAGGTCAAACTTTGAGAAACAGAGAGTAGAAAGGTCGCTGTTAGGGTCTGGTGGGATGGGGGAAATGGGGAGATGTTGGTCAAAGGGTACAAACTTGCAGTTATAAGATGAACAAAGTCTAGAGCTCTGCTGTACAGCATGGTGACTATAGTTAACAATATCAAATAGAACTATTGCAATTTGCTAGCAGGTCTTAAGTGTTCTTATCACACACAAGACACTGTACCTATATGTAGTGATGGATATTTTAATTAGTTTGGTTGTAGGAATCATTTCACAACGTATATCGTATCATTGTATGATGTTTGATAAGTATGTCAAAACACTGCATCGCACACTCTAAATACACTTTTAAATCTGTCAATCATTATTTTAATGAAGTTAGGAAAACAAAGTTGATGTGCGCCGTAATCAGTGATATCTTAGAGTGGAAGAAACACACTGTATACTGTCTTTAGCAACAAATACTAAAAAGAAAATAGAGGCAATAAGTTGGATGCTGAGGAACCCAGATGACAAAGTAGATTCATATGGAGCAGCCAGAGGAGCAGAGAAAATAGACAAAGAGCAGTTTGCAGGGCGATGGAAGCAGGGAAAGTGTTTCAGAGTAAGAAAAGGACAGTCAATGCCTTTTAGATTTAGCACCAAGGCTATCAGCAACCTTGGCAAAGGTACTTTTGGTGGAGTGGTGAACCTGGAAGCTAGATGGCCATGAATCGAGCAGTGGTAGGGCAGGAGGTGAGAGTGAATGCAAGGGGACAGAGAGTGAGGAAGCAGGAGCGTCACTGTCATCAGTGTCCTCGGGGGTGGGTTCCAGGCCCCCCACTCGGCCCTGCAGTCACCCCCAAGAACACACACTTAGAAAGGCTGGTCCTCCATATACAAGATTTTCCCTCCTGCAAATAGTATATTTTGGATTCAAATTTGCTTGAAAAAAATCCTTGTAGACCTGTGTGGTTCTAGTGTTTAGAGGTGACGTGAACTGATGTCTGTAATATACTCTAAGATGCAGTTTTAACAAGATGGATTGGCTCGGCACTCGTAGCACAGTGGTTAGGGTGCCAGCCACATGCACCAAGGCTGGTGGGTTCGACCCCAGCCCGGGCCAGCTAAACAACAATGACAACTATAACCAAAAAATAGCCGGGTGTTGTGGTGGGTGGCTGTATTCCCAGCTACTTGGGAGGCTGAGGCAAGAGAATCGCTTAAGCCCAAGAGTTTGAGGTTGCTGTGAGCTGTGATGCCAGAGCATTCTACCGAGGGCGACATAGTGAGACTCTGTCTCAAAATAAATAAATAAATAAACGATGGATTGATGGGTAAAGGGATGATGAAATGGATTACGTATCAGGCAAACATGCTAAATGTTAAATATAGACTCTAGGTGGCACATGTGGTTCATGTACAATTCCTACAATGACTTGAAAATGTTCATACTGAAAAAGAGTGGGATGGGTGTCACCTGTGGCTCAAAGGAGTAGGGTGCCGGCCCCACATACCGGAGGTGGCGGGTTCAAATCCTGCCCTGGCCAAAAACTGCGAACAAACCAACAAACCAACCAAAAAGTTAAAAAAAAAAAAAAAAAAAGGAAGGAAAAAGAGAGTGGGGATGTGGGTGAATCTCTTTTTACCTTTGCGAAGTATTTCATTGATTTTTGGGCAAAGGAAAGTTACTTTGAAGCAAGCATAGCATCTCACATGGCTCTTGCCCTGTTTTAGCAAATGGATCTTAAAATGTCATGGATACCATTTTCATCCCAGTAATAACCATGCCTCAGCCACTCCTACTATAGACACGGCCACTTCTGATCACTTGGGCTGGTCCAGGGACTGCCCTGATTATACATGTTATCCTTGTGTTGACAAATTTCATTACCGTTTAACCAAAAGCTCTGTGCTGACTCATGTCTTTACAACTTCCATACAGTCAGGAAGTAGGACAGACAGGTGTCCAACAGGAAGGTAACATCTTTGATGGCATTTTTTGCAGAATATATTATTCAAATACATCTAGATGGGGGTGGTGTGAAGTGCGAAGAAAGAAAATACATTTTAGAAGGAGGATACACATGGCATCCTGGCTCCTTTGCCTTCCCCCCCTTTTTAAGTTCATGTCTGATGCAATACCACACAGTCACCTGGCAGAGGGTATGAGAAAAGCTGCCTGACTTTGCCACCTCCAGCTCTTTGTGTCTTTTCTTTCTCCATAAACTTGGGCAAAGATGCAGTATTTGAAAGGTTGGGCCGTTCCTTGTTTGGCCTAAGTATTTCTTGCTCAGGAGAATGATTAAATGTCTCTTAATGCCAATAAATAAGTGGTTTCAGTGAAGCTTTTTGGAATCTGTTTCCGTAAAGGCTGCTTGATGGCGTGTCCAGGATTAGTTTGGTTTTGTGTGAAACCAGGAAGTAAATGATGTGATTACCAGGCTGCCTAGTCCCCAGGGCTCTCAATGCCTGCAGAGCCACAGATGTGAGCACAGAGCGGGGGAAAAAATATCTTCACCCGCAAGTGGGACTCCGAAGCTTTGAACTTCAACTTAGGCTGATAAAACGACAAGGTGCTAAAGCAGCAGAAGCTGGATATGAACTAAGGAGATCTCAAGAACACGGGTGTGGACATGGCTGTGCTGGAAATATGTGAATTCTGGAACTATTTTTTAGGAAAAAAAAAAAAAAGGCAGTGAGCCTGCCATGGACAAGGACACATCAGCCTCCAATTAACTTTATTTTATGTTCTGGATAAGGACATAATTCCAATCTGCTGCACGAAACAGTTCCTAATTACTGGCGATGTGCGGGGAGGAATCTGCTTTCACCAGCCACAGTGACCCCTGTCAGAGACGTTCAGGGTGATCTCAGATTCTTTCACTTTCACAGATCCTTGTACTGCTATTAGGACAGGAGTTTTTTTGTTTGTTTTTCCTTAAAGTGAGGTCTAACAAGCTCTTCTTGGAAGTAGCTAAGTGACGTGTAAACCAAGCATCCTTTGCTGCCGTGTTGGAATAAGACAGTGGGTGTATTTCACTAAATGACTCAACTGATGGTCTCCAGGTTGTGAAGAAAGAGTTTGAGACTTAACGACTTAAGAGGAAAAAAAATCCTGGATCCTTTTTTCCTAGTGTATTTTGTGTGGCTGTAACAGAGGCCCTGAGACTGGGCAGTGTATGAAGAGCAGATTTACTCCTTACAGATCTGGAGGCTGGGAAGTCTAAGGTAGAGGGGCCCACATCAGACAAGGGCCTTCTTGCTGTACAGGGCAAGAGAGTACCCCAGAGAGAGAGAGAGATGTGGGGAAGGGGGCTGAACTTATCCCCTTATCAGGAACCCTCTCCCTTCATAACCAACCCACACCCATGATAGCAAGAGCCTGATCACTTGCTAAAAGCACCACCTTGCCTGGGGGGAGGGAGGAACACACATTCAAACCCTACAAAGCACCTTCCTTAACATACCGCATATACTCAAGTATAAGCCGATCCCCTTAATTTTACCCTAAAAACTGGGAAAACTTAGTGACTCGAGTATAAGCCGAGGTGGAAAATGCAGCAGCCACTGGTAAATTTCAAAAATAAAAGTATATACCCAAAACAATTACAATAATTAAGGAATCAGTAGGTTAAATGCTTTTCAATATTTATTGCTAAAGAAAAACTGTAAACTAGCAACAACTTTAAAACTTTAAATAAAGTGCATAAAACTGTAACTTAACAGGTAATCAAGCTAAATCACAATCACCGAATCAAATAACCTGTATGACCTGAGTATAAGCCAAGTTCGGGTTTTTCGGCACAAAATTTGTGCCGAAAAAACTCGGCTTATACTCGAGTATATAGGTACCTTTTCAGAACCCTATTGAGTTGGTTTATAATAGCTTGTAAGAGCAATTGTGCATATCTCTTCCCTTTTAGCTCTACAGATGTTCAGTGACATGCTGGTAACTTGAAATTGGTCATGATGGGAATATTTATTCTAGGGAAATCTACAAATGGTACACTCAGCACCCCTACGCCCCCGCATAGCTAATTGTTAAATATTTATAGCATAGCACTGCTTATAACACACTTTAATATAGGTATTCTATTTTTTCCATTTCATTAAAAAATGTTGGGTATTGACCTGCAGATTAATTTATATCCAGTTACTGGATAGTAGCCTATAGTTAAAAAATGAACAAACTGGTAACTTTGCACCACCCTCCTAACTTTGCTTGTGAACATGCTAAAAGCCTAGAGTCCAAGGTCATATAACTAGTTATTAGCAAATCCAGGGCACTGAACTCCTAATCTGGAGTTGTTTCTAGTAGGCTTCTCTTCTTTCCTAACCCAGGCCATTCATTTCATTAAGTTGGAGTGCTTAATATGTGCAAAGCATTGCTGTTAAAGTAGTTAAATAGAGATGAATAAGGAAGGGACCTTGACCCTGGGGACTTTATGTTCAGGTAGGGGATTAAATCTGGAAACAAAATAATGAAAGGCTGAAAGTAATGGTTGGTAAAGAGATAAAAGATGAGATATTACAAGAATTTAGAAAGGAACAAGAGATTACTCTTAGCTGTAAGAATAAGAGAAGAGGTGAAATTTGAATTATGGTTTGAAGAGGGTGGTGCCTGTGGTTCAGTGGGTAGGGCGCTGGCCCCATATACTGAGGTTGGGGAGTTCAAACCTGGCCCCTGCCAAATTGCAACAACGACAACAAAAAAATAGCTGGGCGTTGTGGTGGGTGCCTGTAGTTGCAGCTACTGGGGAGGCTGAGGCAAGAGAATCTCTTAAGCCCAGAAGTTGGAGGTTGCTGTGGGCTCTACCAAGGGTGATAAAGTGAGACTCCCCCCCTCAAAAAAAAAAAAATTATGGTTTGAAGAATGGGTAGAATTTGAACATCTGGAAATAGGACAATTAGTATGGAGAAAAAGGCCTTTCTGGTCTAGGCCAGAGGCCAGTGTGATCAGAGGTATAGAGGCATGGACAGAGAGAAATGAAGTGAAATAGCTAGGCAAGAAAGTGAATTAGCACCAGATGGTTAAGAGCCTAGAATGCCAGTTTTCCTTTCTGCTTTTCAGCTTATCTTTCATTTTTGACTGTGGAGTCATCTAGTACTTCTTAACATTAAACAAGTTTTATGTGCTGTGCTTCTGATTAAAATATGACCCACAGAGCACTTAAGTATCCTTAGAGTAAAACATGAAGGGAGAAATTATTAGTATTAGAGAAACAACCTTGGGTTTTACCAATCCTAAAACTGTTGGACAGGGAAAATTTTTTTGTGAAGGGATACAGTGTTTTTTTGCTTTGCCAAATAGACAGCCTTAAATTGGCTGTAGCAGAACAGGAAGCAGTTTTGAAAGTCTTTTCAAAGGGCCTTCTAAAATGTAATTTCTAAATGACTGGATCTTAATTTTTGAAGGCAGGGCGAGTTCAGGCAGAAATGTAGAACCCCAGCTGAGCTGAGTAGCTGTCAGAATTTAGGGCAGCAAGATATTTCAGAACAAATCCAATTGTGAAGGATTGATATTTTTTTGTACTCCAAGAACTTCCTTGGATTTTAGCATTTATATATTTGACAGCCTGTATGACTGAGATGGGGCTTACCTTGTTCCACAGGAGAATTGGGTGGCTAGAAATGAAGATAAATGAGGGTTAAGTTGTGTCTGTTAATCAAATTGAAGCACTGGTGGCAGTTTTCGGTTTTTCTGTCTGCTGATGATTTCACTCTCACTGCTTCTAATTAAAATGACGTACAGTTGATTTTAAGAAACCGTGCTTCTCTTTGACCCAACAGTTCTGTAAAGGTACTTCTTAGAGTGTTGCCCAGGTAACAACACATACAGAAACTGTTTAATAGCTCATCACTGAAGTGTATGGAAAATTTTGGAAATGTTGGTAATTGAAGTTGCTATAGTAAATAACCATTTGTACTTCTGGATGGTTGACAGAGAATTTTGAGGATCTAACATACATATGAATTTTGTCTTTGCTATACTGTTTTACTCATTTATGCTTCTGATGTGTAACTATGTTGTCCTGTCATTTTAAAAGGTTTTAGCCATTCTAGATGAACTGCTCCACAAGATAATAACACCCCATACAGCATGATAAAAGTCCAGATGCGGCATACCCCAGATGGCTCACAGCAGTTGAATGATGTAGCTAATCACGTCAGCACAGAATTTTTTTGTGTTGTGTTTTATTCACTTTTTTTGGAGACCCGTTAAGTCTCCCAATTTGAGATCTTTGTGATAAGATCTTTCCTAATTTTCTACCACCTTTTTGTGTGTATGTGTGTGTGTGTGTGTGTGTGTGTTGAAAAGAGTGATGTTGGTGCTCTTAAGAGAAATTATGTAAATAAAAGGTGTAGACGTGTGTGTCTATCTGCATACATGTATTTAGTCCTTAAAATTTGTGAGGAAAATTCAGTGCACCTGGCAAGTGACTAAAAACAAGTGATCTGGCTCTTTGAAGACTACCATGTGAAGTATTCGCAAATGTGAAAGTGGTGCAGACCAATAGAAGTTTTCCTTTCCAGGAAAGGAGCACATTTAAAAAGGCAAAGTGTAGAATTCATTCTCAGAGAAGAATATCTCATCCTCTTCCTTAACCCCACATATATACCCATACTCATTATCAGCAGTAAGCAAAATCACGAAACTTTTAAAATCCGACTTATACCATTGGAGACAGATGCAAATGATAAACACTATTTTTAGAAAAAATAGAAACCTGTGGTTTTCAGTTTTGAAGGTTTAAGAAACATTTATCACTAGATTAACTATACAGAGTGTTCTATGCTTCAAGATGTTACAATTGTCATTTTGGGGCCTGCTGCTAACTAAGAGTGTATATAAAAGCAAATAGTTGTTAAAATGTTTATTAAGTGTTTCTTTGAATAGTTTATTTTTCTGTAGTCAATTTATCTTGGTTTAATACTTTGAATAGATCATATTCCTACTTTATTGAAAAATTAGCCATTGTAGGGAACTTATGGTTATATTATCAGACGGTAGGGTTTGTGAGGTTGTTTTAGAGTAACTTTGTTATTTAGCAGCTATTTGCCTCATTTATTTATTTATTGTGTTTTCAAAATGTTTTTCTCTCATGAACTATATTCTTTACATTTTAAATCCTTGTCTCATATTTGCCCTGCTGTCAGTGGTCATGTTTGGACTACTGTTTTGATTTGCCTTTGTCTCAAACATTCTCTGTAGATGTCTTTTACCAAATTATATTATCAAGTTGGTACTGATTGGTATTTAATTTAATGTCTTCTTTCCACTGTTTGTTTTTTTTGAGACAAAGTCTCACTATGTTGCCCTTGGTAGAGTGCAGTGGTGTCACAGCGACCTCAAACTTGCAAGAAGATTGGCCTGCCCATATTACCAGTCTTGGCTGCTTATTCACAAGGATCCTCTTCATTTCATTCAATTGGTTACAGTAGACCTCCACTATAATTAATTGATGGGTATCATAAAATTGTGGTGGATAATACCCACACTGGAACCTTAGTGTTTTTGATGAATAATTCAGTTTTGAACCATCTTTTGGCATTACATCTTTATCCAGTAATTGCTCGTAGTTGCCAAAAAGAATCCATTTTTCTTCACATGTGACAATATGGTGTAGAAATAGTTTGCCTTTATGTTGTTACAGCAAAGAATAGCAAGCTTCCAGAAGATTTCTCTTCTGAAGCTCATTTAATTCATACAGTAACATGAATCCACCTTCTTTACCTTTCCGATTTGTTTCATATGGTCCCATATTGTTGGAATAGTAATATCAAACATTGCTGCTAATTTACACATAGGTTGAGCTGGATTTATTCCACTATAGCTTTCAGCTTATTATTAATATTATCCACCTTGGTTTTAGGTTGCCTGTGTGGCTCATTTTAAAGATTAAAATTGCCAGTGGAACTTCTCAAAACATCGATGTGCTATGTGTTCATTAGCCACATCCTTCCCAAACACTTGTTTGCTATTTCACGTTGTCTATGCTGCATTGGTTGCATGATGGAACTCATATTTGAAAATAACACTAATTTTTGACTTATCTGTGGTTTTGCAAAAATTGATCTAAACAAATATTTGAAAGATAGTCACAAGGCAAGATGTGCATTTGAAAGAATGAGAAAGTTTCTCCATAATAAAAATAAAACAAGAAATATCAAAATGAAATGTTGAGAGGTATCAACTATCAAACTTAATACTTAAGGAAATTGGATATTTTACACTCAACAACTTAAATTTTATTATTTTTATGATTACCACTTTTGCTATTGAATTGTATGTGTTCCTTATATATTTTGGATGTTAACCCCTTATTAGATACTTAGTTTGCAAGTATTTTCTCCCAATCCATAGGCTATCTTCTCACTTTGTTGATTGTTTTTTTGGGGGGGACAGAAGCCTTTTAACTTGTTATAGTCCTCCTTGTTTATATTTGCTTTGTTGCCTGAGCTTTTATGTGATACCTACCAATATCATTGCCAAATCCACTACCAAGGAGCTTTCCCTTATGTTTTCTTCTAGGAGTTTTATGGTTTTTGGTCTTATGTTTAGTTCTTTAATCCATTAACAAACACCATTCTTTAATTCTTTTTTTTCTTTTTATTGAGACAGAGTCTCACTTTGCCACCTCGGTAGTGTGCTGTCACAGCTCATAGCAACCTCAAACTCTTGGGCTCAAGGGATTTTTCTTGCCTCAGCCTCCCAAGTAGCTGGGACTACAGGCACCTGCTACAACACATGGCTACTTTTAGAGATGAGGTCTCACTCTAGTTCAGGCTGGTCTCAAACTTGTGATCTTCGGCAATCCACCCACCTTGGCCTCCCAGAGTGACAAACACCATTCTTTAAATGTCACTTCCACTTTGGTTGAATTTATGTATTTGCCTGAGTAAAATACAGTATTTTTTGTTTGTTTTTTTCTTCCAAGTTAAAAAGACTTTGGGGGGGGGCATGTTGTGGGTGAAATGGCTTAATAAAATGTCACATCTTTGGTACTTAATACTTTTTTTATGACTTCCCCTTAAATTTGGATTTCCTTAATATGCATTTTCAGAAGAGTGTTAAGATCATTGTGAATATGAAAGGTTATTTTTATTTTATGGAGTATTGTAGTTTATGGCTTTTTATTTACTTATTTATAATTTTTCCAATCCCGAAGACAAGAAACTTTATGACTTTTTATACATTTGGTTTCATTCTCTGTCATTTTTTTTTCAACAAGCATTTATTTGTAAGGCGGAGTATGGATTTTATGTTAGAGAAGCAGAGATGAGAGATTGTTAAAGAGCTGACAGTTATATTTGGGAAACATATAAATATAGTGCAGTGTGGCAAGGCAGCACAGGATGTGTCTTACAGTAAAGCTTCAGAGGAATATGTATATATCTGGTCTGGTGTTAGATAAGGTTGCCTGAAATATCAAGTTGAGTTAAATAAGGAGTGATATTTTGGATAGAGACATGAAAATTTGAAGTAGTAATAAGCCTTTACCTATCTAGACCTAGTGGCAACTCCTTATCTCTCTGAAACATTGCCAAACATAATACATACCAGATACATACCATTTTAATAAATAATATTTTTTAGGCTTTCACTAGGAGCTTTTTATATATGATATTTACTGTTTTTAAGGTCATAGCAGATGAGAGAAATAATTTAGAACCTATAAGATACTGCCATCAAATACATATGGACCGCAGGACATTGAGATTGTTAACAATATGATAGCAATGAAGAAATTGGAGAAAAATTATGTATGTAAAAAACTGAGTCATAAATAATATAAAGAAAACAAAAACATCCTTGGACAACCTAATTGGTTTTAAGGGTATCAATTGTATTTATATTAGTACAGAATAATAATGAAAGTTTGCCATCCTCTCTGTTACCAAGAAAAGGTTAAAAATATGGTCTGTATAATATATATATTATTCAAGGTTTCTCCAGAGAAACAGAACCAATAGGATGGAAAGATAGGGTGGATAGCTAGATACAGATATATATCTCTTAGGGGAGTTGGCACACATGATTATGGAAGCTGAGAAGTCCCAGGATAGGCCATCTATAAACTGGAGAACCAAGGAAGCTGGTAGCGTGGCTTAGTCCAAGTTTGAAGGCCTGAGAACCAGGGAAAATGGCTTTCAATCTGAGGCCAAAGGCTGGCAATCTGGAGAGCCACTGGTATGAGTTCTAGAATATGATGACTGGAGAACATGGAGTTCTGATTGTAAAGGCAGGAGAAGACACCTGTCTTCGCTCTAGAAGAGAGAAGGAATTCACTTTTCCTCTGCCTTCTCTCTTCTGGAGCTAGATTGGATGGTGCCCACCTACACTGGGTGAGGGTGGATCTTTACTCAGTCCATTGATTCAAATGCCAATGTCTTCCGGAAATACTCTCATAGACTTGAGACATTGAATCAGTAAGTGTAATGCAGATATTCTAAAATCTAAAAAAAAAAAAAAATCAGGACTTAAGAACATTTCAGATATGGGATATTCAACCTGTACTTAGTGTATAGACTTACTTGTCTTGAGTAAGTTAATGAATGTAGAGGAGATGTAGTTCAGTTCCTAGCTCATTTATGAGCATTTAAATCCTTTCCTTCCCTTCCCTCCCCTCCCCTCTTGTCTTTTGTTTTCTTTTGTTTTGTTTTTGGGACAGAGTTTTTGTTGCCCTGGGTAGAGTGCCATGGCATCATAGCAGCCTCAAATTCTTGGGCTCAGGTGACCATCTTGCCTCAGCCTCCCTGCATCTACAGGCACCTGCCACAACACCCAGCTAATTTTTTCTATTTTTAGTAGAGCTGGAGTCTCAATTTTTCTCAGTCTGGTCTCGAACTCATGAGCTCCGGTGATCCACCCTCCTCAGCCTCCTACAGAGCTAGGATTACAGACATGATATCCTTCCTTTCTTTTCTCTTGTGACAGGAATTTGTGAAGTTTCAGTAAACCCTTGTTAAGTGAATGTTTAAACTATGTTAGAACTGATGTGGATCTATCTATCTGTCTTAAGCTTAAGAATACTAAGTAGTGTATAATAATACACATAAGGTCTTTAAACTAGCTGGGAGCAAGTTATTTAGTCTCCAAATTAGAATACCAGCCTGAGAAACTTTCTCTGGTTCTTGTTAGGCTTGTAATTGTTACAATGGTGATAGGTGTAAGTATCTTGAAGATAATGTCAGTGATATGTATTGCTAAGGAGTTTGAAGTAGATGGAAAAGATTTAAAATTTATTTTCCTGGACTTGCTGCTTTCTGACTTTGTTGGTTTGTGTTGGATCAAGTTGTAAGCAGGTTGGATTTCTTCTGAGGCCTCTGTAGGCTTGCAGATGGCTGCCTTTTCTCTCTGTTTTCACATGGTCTTTCCTCTTGTGCCGCATCTTTGGCATCTCTCTGTGTGTCCAAATTTCCATGTCTTATAAGCAATAGGGCCTATGCTAATGACATCATTTTAACTTAATCACATATGTAAAGGCCTTTTTTCCACATACAGTCATCATTCTCTGTATGTGGAATATACATAATGAATTTCAGGAGCCAAGGGACATAGTTTAGTTCCTAACAATGTCGCTTACTGCTGGTTTATTCAAATGAAGATCTAATTGAACACTATACAGTTGCACTTAAGCATTTGTAAATTAATGTCTGTTTTAATCTACAACATCTCTCCTAGTGTTTTTTCCCTTTACCTTTTCATAGCTATCCAGATACCTAGCCACATCTAGATGCTTCCAAATCCTTTAAAATATTCCACATTTTGAATTTGCCTGATTTCTTCCTCCACCCCAACCCCCTTTTTTCCTATTTCCTGTGAGCTGAAAGCTCAATCAAAAGGTTTGTTTAAACTAAAACATTTGGGGAACAAATACTTCATAGTTGATGCTGTATATATCGTGATTTTCCTTATATCTGGAGGCATGTATCCAGCTGTCCTACTCTTAGTGCTGCTGATTGATAACTGGGTAAAGTGTGACAAAATATGATACTTCTATTAAAAAAATTTACTTTTCCCCAAGTAACCAGTAAGTAATCTGTGGGATGTTACTTTGACTCTAAATACTATATAGTTTTGGTAATTGTTATTTGAGATAATGTGGTTGCCTGAATGCCATCAGTTAAGAGTTGCTATGGCTTTTTTTTTTTTGCTTTTCATCATTTGAACCCAGTTCTTATATTTGGGAAATTCTACCAACTTACAAGACAGATCCTCCTTTTCACTGGAGAAGCTAAAATTGGTAGATGTTTTATTCCTAGGGCTCTCCCCCCCACCTTTATGGAAAACAATATTCCATGCAACCTAGCCCCCTTTACATCAGGCATGAGTACATACCATGATTCCATCAATAAAATATACCTTCCTCTAATTTTTGGTTGGAAATTAGTAATATAAAGAAGATGGAACTGTACAAAATCCAGTCTGCTCTGATCTAGAAGTAGCTCTGATCTCATTTAGTTTCAGAGGCAACAAAAGTAGTGGTTCTAAGTGTGGTGTCTAGACTGCTGACTCTGGGTGGTGCAAGCTATGGCATCCAGCAGCAACAGTGGAGCAGCAGTGGTGTCATCCCTGGGCAAGTTGAGGCATGCTTTTAGGGATGTTCTTGGGTGTGCGAATTATAATTCTGGGTCCTTGATATTCTGAAGTTGTCTTTAAAAAAAATTGTTTTATATTTAGCTATAATTTGCTTTTCTTAATAACAGTGACCTCTGAGACAAATGCTTTGGAAGGATAATTTAGATTTGAAGTTGGACTCATTGGCCTCTAACGTACCCTTATATCTGAGATTACATTTACATACCCATATAAAAAGTTATTACATATTGGCTTGGCACCTGTAGCTTACCAGCTAGGGTGCCAGCCATATACACCAAGGCTGGTGGGTTTGAACCTGGCCCAGGCCTGCCAAATATAACAATGACAACTACAACCAAAGAATAGCCAGGTGTTGTGGCGGGCACCTGTAGTCCCAGCTAGTTGGGAGGCTGAGGCAAGAGAATCGCTTAAGCCTAAGAGTTTGAGGTTGCTGTGAGCTGTGACACCTGGGCACTCTACTGAGGACAACATAGTGAGACTTTGTCTCCAAAAAACAAACAAAAAAAAGTCATTATTATATATTCTTCTTGTTCTTTGGTATATATCTTGTTTATTAATTGTCAAGTTTTAAAACTTTCATTTTATAAGTACTCATTTTATTTCCACAGTGTGTTGACTTGGAGATACAAAGATGAATAGTTTGCCTTCAAGGATAATAAATTATATAGTGATATTAATCTTGAAAGATAAAGTGCATTCACAAATCAAATAGGAAATCATTTGCAGGGGAAGGGGTTGGAAATTATGAAAAAGGTAGCTGTTGAATTTTGGAAGATTGGTAGTATCTGGATGTGGCTATATGGGGGGGAGAAAGGATTCTTCGAGTAAAAGAACAGGATAACTGAAGGTAGGATGCTAAACATGGGGATGTTTATGAGAGATTACAACTGATAATATGCTTATTTATTCATATAAAACAATAATAAAAAACCCATTGCATTTAACATCAATAACTTCCTTTTAATAAAAGGTAACTGTTTCTAAAGCAAAATAATTTAGTGAGAAGACAGCGTTGTTTTTCATTTTACACACATCTGTAGTGTCTGGCCTAGTAGGATAGAGCCATTCAAATAATTGCTACTGCATTGACCCTATTGTGGTGTGCTGTTTGGTTGAAGTAGGCAAAGCAAAGCTAAAGGGAGGTATATTTTAATGTTGATATTTTTCTTTGCTACCACACCAGAATTCTACACTGATATCAAAGAAATGGTGGGTAAGATTGTTAGTGCCTTAGAACAAATGAAGCCGTAGCATCAAAGTGTACATGTAGTCACAGTATTCTTCACCACCATACAAGAAATCTGGTGTGGTATCAATGGTTAGTTGCCATGTAGAATCTGGCATCATATTAATGGAACTTTTTATAATTTGTTACATTTTAAATCCACTGGTGTATCTGACACTTTGAATGGATCTTTTACTGGTGCATGTTTTACCTGTGCATGATTTTGTAGCATTGATGATTTGAAAGACATTGGCTCCCTAAGCTATGTTGCTTTTTATGATGTTGACATGTTTCATTATACAGTATAAAGAAGTCACATTTGTTAATATTGCTATAAATCTCATCAGGAAAGTCTTTTAAACAGCGGGCAACTGTTAAGTTAATATTTGATTGAAAACTCTAATTTTATCATTGGCAACATACCATCAATTATTTTCTTTGAAGTTACAGCCATTGTTTGAATATGAGAAGCTGTCTTTCAAATACCGTGTATACTCGAGTATAAGCTGAGTTTTTTCCGGCACAAAATTTGTGCCGAGTTCGGGTTTTTCAGCACAAATTTTGTGCCGAAAAAACTCGGTTTATACTCGAGTACATAGGTAATCATTCCTTATAACTATAATTTGTTTGCTGTTCTTTTAAGCAAAAATGGTATGCTTTGAAGAAAGTAGTTCAACTTGTAACTCAAAAATGACATAATTTTCCTCTAAAAATTTTCTTTTAGAAGAAATTTAGCATTTTCTTCTAAAAACTACGTTATTTTTGTGTGTAGCAGAAATACTTTGTGTACTTCCTATTTTGTCACATAGAGTGTTAAGATGTGTACTCAATAAACTTAGTAAAATTAGTACTTTTTATTGCTTCATTAAAAGCAATCTAAGTAAACTTAGACTGTTGCTATTACTGTATTGCTATTTTTTACTGTTTTCATTTCCCCCCGAATACTTTCAATATGCAGTTGGTTGAACCTGAGGATGTGGAACTCACAGATACAGAGGGCTGACTATTTATCAACCTTGCTAGTGATGACTTTAATACAGGCAATTTCCCAATTCTGGCCCATGCAACCTATGGAGAAGTTCACTGGGGAACTTCTAGAAAATATTTCCCTCATTAAATAAAGAGATGCTTCTCTTTTTTGTCTGACATAATGGCATCTACACACAATGCTAGATTTGCTGTAGTTTTCCTGAATAATGAGGGGAGAAATGAACATACTGAGGATGACAGGTCAAAATGATAGAAAGCCCCTGAGAACTTGGTGATGTTTTGGAGCTGCTGAATTAACTAACCTGCCACTGCTGTCCTACTATTAATGTGACATAATAAAAGCTTCTTGTAGGTTAAGGTATTTTTATGATGTTATTTTCAGCAAAAAACAACCAAATAGATAAGGGTTTACATCTCAGTTCTGCCACTTATAAATCATGTCATGTAGACAAGTTACTCAACTTCTTTGTATCCTCTTTTTTCTCATCTGTAAAATAAGTATAAGGAAGGTACTTATTTCCTAGGGTTGATTTTAAATGAAATAATTCACGTAAAGCATTTAACAAGTATCACACGTATTAGGTTTGACAATTAAGTTTTTGAACTTGCCACTATGTCCTTATATTGGCAGCATTGTACAACTCGGTAAGGTTTCATAACCTTGATATATTAGTGTCTGAGAGCTGTGTATGTGTTGACTTGGGACAGTGTCTTGCTGAGTTGCGTTCATTATTGCATGTTTTTGTGTGCCATTGAGAGAATGTTGGAGCTTGAATTAGAGCAATGAACAAACATTCAATTTCTTGTTAAACTTGGCAAGAGTGGAAGTGAAATCAGGGACATGTTAGTCCAAGTTTATGGGGATAATGCCATGATCAAAACAGCAGGGTACAAATTGATTAAACATTTTTCTGAGGAGAGAGAAAGTGTCTGCTGATGAAGAGAGGTCAGGGCAGCCAGTAACAAGCAGAACCGAGGAAAGCATTGCAAGAATTCGTTAGATTGCATGTCAAAATCATTGGCTGACTGTGAGAAGCATAGCAGACCAAATAAATATTTATAGAGAAACAGGAAAATCTTAACCAAAAATCTTGGCATGAGAAAGGTATGTGCAAAAAATGGTTCCAAGGGAGATCACTGATGAACACTGTGAGGGAGTTTTTAGCCAGTAAACAAATTACTATTGGAACATCCTCCCTACTCACCTGATCTGGCCCTCAATGACTTTTTTCATTACCCAGGAAATACTGAAAGGAGAACATTTTGATAAGATTCAGGATATCAAGGGTAATATGACAACAGCTCTGATGGCTATTCCAGAAAAGAGTTCCAAAATTGCTTTGAAGGGTGGACTAGGAGCTGGCATTAATACATAGCTTCCCAAGGGGAGTACTTCAAAGGTGACTGCAGTGATAATCAGCAAGGAGGTATATAGCGCTTTATGTAGAATGAGTTCACAAACTTACCGTGTATACTCGAGTATAAGCCGAGTTTTTTCAGCACAAAATTTGTGCCGAGTTTGGGTTTTTTGGCATAAATTTTGTGCCGAAAAAACTTGGCTTATACTCGAGTATATACGGTATTTGTCAGATCTCATAAATTTAGAGATGATTTGAAGTATATGGGAGGTTGTGCATAAGTTATATGCCAATACTAAGCCATTTTATACAAGGATTTGAACATCTGCAGATTTTGGTGTTCTTGGAGGATCCTGAAACCAGTACCCTAAGGATATTGAGGGACTGTAAACATTACTAGTTGGGGCTGTGAAGAGAGAGTATGTGTGATCTCCATTCTTGACCACCTGGTAGTGAAGGTGCCAGCCTAAACAAGTTAAGGGGTCTGCCAACAGAAAGAAGAGGGGTTGTAGAGATAATAATTTCATAGGTAACAGAGTTTCTGCTACCTTATGTCTTGGTGACTCTTTTTTTCTTCCTTTCTTTCTTTCTTTCTTTTTTTTTTTTTTTTTTGAGACAGAGTTTTGCCCTGTCAGCTCCGGAAGCGTGATTGTAGGTCATTGCCACCTCAAACTCTTGGGCTCAAATGATTCTCCTGCTTCAGCCTCTCAGAGTGCTAAGATTACAGGGTTGAGCCACTGTGCCCAGCCCTTTGTGACTCTTAACCACCTCTGTACTATGCTCCCTCTCTAATTTAAGAAGGTCTGTTTAAAAAAAAAGTTGAGTATAAATGAGGGAGAAATGTAAAGGTAATAAATTTCAGGATAGAACAAATACTATCTGTAAAAATTTGACAGTGACAGTGTTCAAATAGTCTTAAGTTCCCATGCAGATGGGTGAGTAATACAAATCACGTGAGAAAGCAAATTTGAGATGAATTAATCTGGGATATGTTAATATAACTATGTCTTTCATAGGCTGATGAGTTATCATTTGTTTTAATTAACCATAATTAGGTCGATATTAAAGAATTCAGTTTAGCTATGTAGTTTCAGGGTTATGGGAAGAAACAGAAGAGTCAGAGAAAAGAAAATGAAATATACATTAAGGAGATGAAGCATAGGCTAAGTAAATTACCAGAATTAGAAGAATTTTCTTTCTGTTGGTAAAGAGAAAGTTAATAAGTGACCTTAATAGTAGACTTCAAGTTTGTAAAAAAATTTTAAGTTTGACTGATTAATGGCTCTCCCCCTCCTTTCCTAGAAAAGGAAATTGAGAGTGCAATAAAATAATTCAAAGATAAAGAGCAGCTTGCTGAGTATAAAGGTTGTTAAACACTGGATCACAGGGCCAGCTGTAGGTTTTTGTCAAAATGAGGTTAGATCTATAAGTCGTAATTATAGCTTAAATTATGGGCAGATTTTTAAAAAGCTGTTGGAGTTGGGATGTAATTCTGAGTCTGAATATATTTTCAGTCAAGCTTTTGAAGGTCCTACCCACCGAGCTTCTCTCCCTACTTGATTGGACCTTTGGTAGCTATTTAAGATGTTTATTTTTCCCCCATAAACAGGTCTGCAACAGTGTGGGATAAATTAATTAATTGATTTTGTGACAGAGTCTTACTTTCTCACCCTTGGTAGAGTGCTGTGGTGTCATAGCTCACAGCAACCTCAAACTCTTGGGCTCAAGTGATCTTCTTGCCTCAGCCTCCTGAGTAACTGGGACTACAGGCACCTGCTGCGACACGTAGCTATTTCTCTCTTTTTTTTGGTAGCGATGGTGTCTCATTCTTGCTCAGACAGGCCTTCAACTCCTGAGCTTAGGCAATCCACCCACCTTGGCCTCGCAGAATGCTAGAATTATAAGCACGAGCCACTGGACCAGGCTAACAGTATGGAATTTAAAAAATTAGAACAAACTTGTGTCCCCATAACAGATACAAAAGCTGTTTTGATTTTTTTCACTGTTGCCTTTTAAAGTATGGCTACATAAAGTTTCTTAAGTTTTTTTTCCCCCCTACTGACAGAAGTTATCTGTATTATAGAAAAACAGCAATAATTTTTGTGAACATCTAGATATATATTCTTCTAAAGTCTTTTCTTCATACGCATGTGTTTCAGGGTTGTGTGATTCTGTGCTTCTATAGCATCATACATATGAATAGTGAATTATAGTAATTATTTGTCTCTTTTCTATTAGATTTTGAGTCCTTAAAAGACATATATTATTGTTTTCATCTTTGTTTCCCCTATAAAGTCTGGTACTTCACATAGAAAATTTGTAGATACAATTTGTCTATTTTCTTACTATTACATTTGCCATGTTGCTTTATCATTTTTTTCTAATTTTATTTTTAATGTTTGCATAATATTCCACTGGGATCTATTGAGTTGAATAGCTTATCTGGTTTTGTATGGCACTAGTTTTAACAAAATTTGAAAGAAATTGAAGTAGTCATGATTCCAAAAGGCATTAAGTAAAATGCTTTCTAAAGAAGAAAAAGGTAACCAGCCTAAGCCAGAGTGAGTCCCTGTCTCTAAAAATAGCTGAGCGTTGTGTCAGGTGCCTATAGTCCCAGCTACTAGGGAGGTTAAGGCAAGAAAATCATTTGAGCCCGAGAGTGAGAGGTTGCTGTGAGCTATGATACCATAGCACTCTACTGAGGGTGACAAAGTGAGACTATGTCTCAAAAAAAAAAAAAGATGCTTCGTGCCTGTAGCTCAGTGGGTTGGGTGCCAGTCACATACACTAGGGCTGGTAGGTTTCGAATCCAGCCTGGGCCTGCCAAACAACAATGACAACTACAACCAAAAGATAGCTGGGCGCTGTGGCGGGCACCTGGGAGGCTGAGGCAAGAGAATCGCTTAAACCCAAGAGTTTGAGGTAGCTGTGAGCTGTGACGCCACAGCACTCTACCGAGGGTGACATAGTAAGGCTCTGTCTCAAAAAAAAAAAAAAAATTCTGTTTTAAGATTCATTCAAAAATTAATGCCATCCTCACATAATCTTGTTTCTTAATATTTAAGGCACAATTTACTATGTTCCATGCAAGTACAGGCCTCGAACCCACATGCCTGAGTTTAAATTCTAATTCTTCCACTTACTATGTGATCTCAAGTGAGTAACATAATTTCTCTGTGCCTCACACCTATAAAATGATGTTAATAATACCAACCTTCTAAGGTTATTTGAGCATTAAATGAATAAATACAGTACACTTTGATCATCAACTGACACATAGAAAGCCCTCAGTAAATAGCTAGCTGTTATTACTCCTCAGTATTACCAGCCAAGTAACTGCCCCAAGGCCTTTATACTACCCATAAGACCTTTTCTAAGAAACAAGAGAGTCATTACAAATACTATGTAATGATATGTGTCCATTGTTATAATACACATATCACATAGAATAGTTTCATTATTCAAAAAGTCTTGTATTCACGGGGGAAAGAATCCCTATTCAGTAAATGGTGCTGGGAGAACTGGATATCTATATGTAAAAGATTGAAACTGGACCCGCACTTTTCTCCACTCACAAAAATTAATTCATGATGGTTAAAAGACCTGAATTTAAGGCATGAAATGATAAAAATCCTCAAAGAAAGATTGGGAAAAACAGTAGAAGATAGCCTGGGGAAAGACATTTTGAAGAAGACTTCCAAGGCAATTGCAACAACAAAAATAAACAAATGTGACTAAATTAAACTGAAAAGCTTCTGTACAGCTAAGGAGACAACAACCAAAGCAAATAGACAACCTACACAATGGGAAAGGAAAGATATTTGCATATTATGAATGGGGAAAAAGCTTGATAAGTAGGATCTACAGAGAACTCAAATTAATCAACATAAAAAGAGCCAACAATCCCTTATATTACTGGGCAATAGAGATGAATAAAACCTTCTTTAAAGAACACAAACGACTGACTAACAAATATATGAAAAAATGCTCATCATCCCTAATTATTAGAGAAATGCAAATCAAAACCACCCTGAGATATCATCTGACCTCAGCAAAAATGGTCAGCATCACAAAAATCTCAAAACTGCAGATGCTGGCATGGATGTGGAGAGAAGGGAACACTTTTACACTGCCGGTTGGACTGCAAACTAATACAACCTTTTTGGAAGGAAGTATGGAGAACCCTCAAAGAACTTAAAGTAGACCTCCCATTTGATCCTGCAATCCCATTACTGGGCATCTACCCAGAAGAAAAAAAAAATCCTTTTATCCTAAGGACACTTGCACCAGACTGTTCACTGCAGCTCAATTTACAATTGCCAAAATGTGGAAACAGCCTAAATGCCCACCAACCCAGGAGTGGATTAACAAGCTGTGGTATATGTACACCATGGAATACTATTCAGCCATTAAAAAAGATGGAGACTTTACATCTTTTGTATTAACCTGGATGGAAGTGGAACACATTATTCTTAGTAAAGCATCACAAGAATGGAGAAGCAAGAATCCTATGTACTCAATTCTGATATGAGGACAATTAATGACCTAGTACATGGTGGGGGGTGAGGGAAGAGGAGAGCACAGAGAGGGAAGGAGGGAGGGGAAGGAGGTCAAGTATTTGACACACCTTTTGGGGTTGGGACACAATTATAAGAGGGACTTTACCTAACAAATGCAATCAATGTAACCTGGTTCTTTGTGCCCTCAATGAATCCCCAACAATAAAAAAAAAAAGAAAAAAAGAAATAGAAGAAAAAAATTTTGTGTTCAGTCTATGTATCCTTTCCTCTACCCTAAACCCTGGCAATCATTGATCTTTTTATTGCCTCTTCTAGTTGGAACCATATAGTATATAGCCTTTTCAGACTGGCTTCTTTCCCTCAGTAATGTATGCATTTAATGTTCCTCCATGTGTTTCATGGCTTAATAGCCCTGTCTTCCCCTCCCCTCCCTTCCCTTCCCATTCCATTGTTCCATTCCCTCCCCTCCTCTCTTCCTCATCCCCTTTCTGTCTTCTTTTCTCTCTCCCCCTTCCATTCCCTTCTCTCTCCCTTCCCCTTCCCTTTCTCCTTTCCCCTTCCCCTTCACCTTCTCTTTCTCTTTCCTCTTCCCTTCCCCCTTTCCTCCTTTTTTCTTTCTATGAGATGTAATTCTCTTGCTTAGACTAGAGTACAGTGATGCAGTCATTGTTACCCTCAAACACTTAGGCTGAAGCAATCCTGTCTCCTCAGCCTCTTCAGTGTTTGGAACCAGATGTGTGTATCACCATGGTGGCTAATTTTTCTTTTTTTTTTTTTGTAGAGACAGGATCTGTCTTGTTGTTGTTACAGTTGTCATTGTTTAGCTGGCTCAGGCTGGGTTTGAACCAGCCAGCCTTGGTGTATGTGGCCGGTGCTGTAACCACTATGCTACAGGTGCTGAGCCAAGACGGACAGGATCTTGCTCTGTCACCTAGGCTTGTCAACTCCCTGGCCTCAAGGGATCCTTGACCTCCCAAAGTGCTGGGATTTCTGGTGTGAGCCCCTGTGCCTGGCTCAACTAATTTTTTTTCAGTGCTGATTAATGTTTTGTTGCCTGATGTGCCATAGTTTAGTCTGTTCACTTGCTGAAGGGCATCTTGTTGGTTCCAAGTTTTGACAGTTATGAATAAAGCTGCTATAAACATCTATGTTTAGGTTTTGTGTGGACATGTTTTCAACTATTTTATGTGAATGGAATACCAAGGAATATGATTGTGGAATCATATGGTAAAAGACTATGTTTAGTTTTGTAAGAAACCACCAAACTGTTTTACAGAGCGGCTGTACCATTTTGCATTCCTACCAGCAATGAATGAAAGTACCTGTTGTTCCATGTCTGTGCTATCATTTGGTGCTCCTGGATTTTGGCCATTCTAATAGGTATGTAGTAGTATCTCATTCTTGTTTTAATTTGCAGTTTTCTAATGGCCTGTCGTGTTGGGCATCTTTTTATATGTTTATTTGCTATCTGTATGTATGTATATATACATACATATATATATATATATATTTTTTTTTTTTGTTAGGTGTCTATTCAGGTCTTTTGCCTATTTTTTTAATCAGGTTTTTTTTTGGGTTGTTTTCTTTTTATACTATTGTTTTTGATACTCTTTTCCCCCTTTATAGAGAATAACATGAAAGATTGTGTCTTAGTAATTTAATTAAGACTTGTTCCTTTGGAATTAGACTGAGTGTGTTAGAATCCTGGCTCCATCATTTAATAGCTGTGTGACTTTGTGCAGATTACATAAGCTCTCTGTACTTCATGTTCCTTTTTGGTAAAAAGGAGTTAAACTGTAATGATGGTTAAATGAGCTGGTACATATAAAGGGCTTAGGATAAGGCCTGACCTGTAGTAAGCAATTAATAAATATTGGTATGTAGTTATTACTCATGTACTCATGGTCAGTCTCTGTTTTTTACTGTATTCCTTCTAGAAAAATTCTATTAAATTTTACTGTAAACTGTAAATTATTTGTAAGAGTATTTTAAAAATTCTTTACTATATTCAAAAAAGCACATTGTTACCACATGCTGATTTTTTTGGGTAAAAGATTCAAGTGATACACAATTATATATAGTAAAAAGTGAAAGTCCTTGTATGTACCCCTCGCCTTCTCTTCTCTTTCCACATATAATTACTGTTAACAGTTAATCAGTTAATAGTAGGTTGGGGCTAAGCAGATTGGTCTGATTAAAAGTAAAACCCGATGTCTTAATACTCTTTCTGGGAGTATATAAGATGTTTGTATTTTTAAACTAAATTTCTAACAAGTGTAATGTATATGAGAAAGCATACACATTGTACTCATACAGCCCAATACATTTTCATGATGGGACCACAACTGTATGATGGTCACCTAGATGGAGACATAGCATATTATTAGTACCTCAGAAGCCTTTCTATGTTGCCTTTCAGTTACTGCTTCCCCCAGAGATAACTATCCTGACTTTTAACACTTGCTTTGAACTTCATGTGAATGGAATTATTTGGAATTTACTCTTTTGTACCTGGCTTCTTTCACTGATCATTATTTGTGAAACTTATCAATGTTGTAATGCATAGTTATAGTTTGTTCATTCTCATTGCTGTCTTATTAGCACTGTATAAATATACCAAATTCATTCATTTTGTTAATGATGAACATTTGGGTTATTTTCAGTTTTGGACAATTATGGTTAGTGCTGTAATGAATATTCTTATACACATCATTTGATGAATGTGTATATTAATTTCTGTTGATTGTATACCATCAAGTGGAATTACTAAATCATAGAATATGTGCATTAGTTATCTATAGCTGCATAACAAATTACCCCCCAAATTAGTGACTTAAACCAATAAATACTTATTTTGTCCCAGTTTTTGTGGATTGGGAATCCAGAAGTAGCTTTGCTGGGTGTTTATGTCTCAAGGGGTTACAGTCAAGGTGTTGTACGGATAAGATACGATAAGATAGCTTGATAAGATCACTTTCTAAGATAGCTTACACAGGTAGTTGGCAAGTTAGGCTTGTTGGCCAGAGGCCAACTATGAGTGGGTTCACCTGCAGGGGTGTCCAACCTTTCTTTTTTCCTTTGCCGCACTGGGAGTATTGTTTTGGGCCATAAAGTAAACACACAAACACGATGAAAGCTGATTTGCAAAAAAAGGAAAGAAAAACAAAAAAAGGCCCATGCATACTTTCTGTGGCATCCGACCACACAGATAAGCAAAAGAAGTCCTCCCAGAATCACCATGCAGATTGGACACCCCTGAAGAACAAGTGATGTAAAAGGGAAAGCAAGGAGGAAGCCAAAATGCCTTTTAAAAATTGGTCTCCAAAGTTACACCATCACTTTCTCCACATTCTGTTTGTTAGAAGCAAGTCATTAAACTGACCCACATTCAAGGGGAGGGATATTACACTCAACTTTTTGAAGGGACAACTTTTTAAACAAATATTTTATTTAGTAGATGCCATCAACCATAAATTCCAGAAAGGTTATTTGATTTATACTTCTTACAATGTTTAGAAGAGTTCCTGTCCCTATCCTCAGCAACACTTGATATTAAAGTTGTTCATAGATTGACATCCAGTGGAACTTGAGTTTTGGTGATAAAGTATTAATTTTTTTTTTTATTGAATGATAGCAGTGTACATTAATGCAGTCATGGGCTAAAGTATTAATGTTGTCTATGAAATATTTATTTAAATATCATTATCTTCTCAGCATCCTCAAAAAATTGTCCCATGTAGGAAATTAGCTATTTTGCTTATACCAAGGCTTTTTCTAATGCATATGTGGCACTTTCAGGAGATGGAGAAACTGGATTCTGTGGAATGGAAGATTTTGCCTATGTAAACACAATATTAATTTGGAGGTAAAACAGTGTGCATTTGACAACTAAGTTAACTGGTGCTTTTCAAAAAATTGAGTAGAGGCTGGGTGTAGTGGGTCACGCCTTTAATCTTAGCACTCTTGGGAGGCCGAGAGGTTGCATTGTCTGAGCTCAGGAGTTTGAGACCACCCTGAGTCAGAATGAGACCTTGTCTCGACTAAAAATAGAAAACACTATCTGGGTGTTGTGGCAGGTGCCTGTAGTCCTAGTTACTCAGGAGGCTGAGTCTGGAGGATTGCTTAAGTGTAGCGTTGAGGTTGCTGTGAGTTGTTACACCAGAGCACTGTACCCACTCTAGTCAGGGCCACAGAGTGAGATTATCTCAAAAAAAAAAAAAAAAAAAAAAAAGAAAAACTGAATAGAGAGTGAGACTACAGTGTATCATTAAAGGAAGTTGTTTTAATCCTGTGAAAAGTCATTATGATAAATCTTATCATTTTACATGTTAGTTAAATATTTAATATATTAATGTATATGTGGATTAATTACATATATGTATTACAGATTGAGTATCTTTTATCTGAAATGCTTGGGACCAGAAGTGTTTTGGATTTTGGACTTCTTTGGGTTTTAGAATATTTGCTTTATGTATTAGTTTACCAGTTGAGCATCTCTAATGTGAAAATCTGAAATACAAAATGCTCCAATGAGCATTTGCTTTGAGAATCATGATGGTGCTCTAATAGTTTTGCTTTTTGGAGCATTTTGGATTTTGGATATGCAGTTTAGGGATATTCAAGCTCTATACTATATATAATGTATATTTGTATATTAGTGTAAATATTTTCTTTTTTTCTGGTTTGGTCTCCTTTATTGAGGACCTTAACCTATTTGAAATGACAATAAAGTTTTTATTTTCCCTTAAATTTAAACTGAAATTAGTCCAAACTAAAATCTGTCAGTATTTTTCTTATCAATTAAGACTAGGAAAAAAACAAAACATTTCCAAATTTAGGAAATTGCCCTCTAGAAGACTTTTGTTTTGTTTTTGTTGTTTTGTTTTGTTTTCAGAGCCTCAAGCTATCGCCCTGGGTAGAGTGCTGTGGCATCACAGCTCACAGCAACCTCCAACTCCTGGGCTCAAGTAATTCTCCTGCCTCCGCCTCCCACGTAGCTGGGACTACAGGCGCCTGCCACAACGCCTGGCTATTTTTTGGTTGCAGCTGTCGTTATTTGGCAGCCTGGGCTGGATTCGAACCTGCCAGCTCAGGTGTATGTGGCTGGTGCCTTAGCCTCTTAGCCACAGGCACCAAGCCTCCAGAAGACTTTTAAAATATCCCAGACCAATTGGGGCTTAGCAGATTGGTCTCAGATATCATTTACATACATAAATACATTCATTTATTTATTTTTTTAAAGAAGTCTTCTGGCAGCTCTTCTTGCTTAGGATCTCTCCTAATAGAGGTTTCTGAAACTCTGCAGTGTTACTCCCTTGTATTCTCCTCAGGATTTAGTAACTCAGATTGCCAGGTTACGACCTATTCTCTTTATTTACTTCTTCAATTTATGGTAGCCAAAGGAATCTTGGCATACGTATGATGGAAATACCTACTTTATTTTAAGATTTAAGATTTTAAGTGGTATGGGAGGTGATCCCACAGGTCATTCAGGGTTGGAGTGGAATTGTGGTGACAACCCTTCCTTGCTCAACTTGTTTGCTATGTAGGGCAATGATTCTTGACCTCTTTGGGTTTATAGACTTTATTGAAGTGTGTTTCTAGTGATAGGAGGAATGTTGGAGGCAGCTGTCAGTGCTTTCTGCCATCCTCTTCTGTCTGGGAAGTAGAGACCTGGAGATGCCTTATAGTCTTTTAAACCAGCTTCATTTTTTTATTGATACTATGTTGAGAATTCTGATCATCTTGTGGGAAATTCAGAAAAGCTTGGAAGGTCATAGGTACTATTATTAGTAATTATAGAATATTTTCCCTAAAGTAATTAAGAGTCTTCTTTGTGATCTGCATATGTGTAATGTAATGATACTTGCTCTCTGGAGAACTGAAGAGGCTTAAAGTACACAACTAGAACTGGAGCGTAAGTAATTAAAGCTAAACTAATATATTATAATTCTGATTTGTCATATCTTAGGATCTCTTGCCCCTAATAAGATATGCTAGGATAAAGAGAATAGAAGGCATCATTTATTAAGATTTTTCTGTTTATTTATACTTTTGATTGTGTATGATCAGAAATTTTTGGATTTTTTTATACTTTAGATAAAGAACTGTATGCAGTCAGTTGATTAGGGTTTGTCTTTATATTAACTCTATGATCTCTTGACTTTGGATGAGGAAATTATCCTTTCAAATGCCATTAGCTGTAAAGTGTTTTGGATTTGGTATTTGTATTGGTTGTCAAATGTAATTCAAATCCAAAATTCTCTGTGTTGAAATATCTTACTAGAAATTATTTTGGCCTTTGAAATATGTAAGTTTATCTCATTTATTCAGCAAGTATTATCAGGTGGTCTATTGTGCTCCTTTACTTTCCAGGGAGCTGGGACTGCAAAGATGACTAAAGTGTTGTGTTGTTGTTATAGATGAAATAATTACAACTGATGAAATACATATAAATAATTATGTGGTATGATAAGTGATAAAGGAGGGATATAAATTATGTAAAGTGTTGTGTAAGTACTGTAGAGGGAATGATTGACTCTTTTTTGGGAAAGTTAGAGAAAGTTTCTTGATGAGTTAATGGATTAATGGGTTTCAGAAAGTAGGACTGATAAAAAGAGAAAGATCATAGCTATTAAAGCATGCTCAGTCTTCTTGCCATGTGATGCCCTCTTCTGCTTTAGGACTCTGCCGAGAGTTTCTATCTGTAAGAAGGCTCTTATCAAATGCTATTTATTGACCTTGAACTTCTCAGCCTCTGTAAGAAATAAATTATTTTTCTTTATAAATGATCTAGTTTCAGATATTCTGTTGTAAGCAACAGAAAATGGACTAAAACATAGCTCATGAATCAGCCTCTGCTAGTTTCAAACTTCCGCAGCTTTCTCACCTTTCTAATCCTTCAAAGAATTAGTTAGGGACTTGCTCTGGATTAGGCTTTGTTTTAAGGGAATATTGGGCTGGTTAGATCTTCTATCAAGACAACTAATGTTTTCTGTATGTCAGAAATAAGCTGTTTACCTTTCTCATCATTGGTGTGTTCACTGTAGTGGCACTTTTCATTTTCTTCAAGAACTTCTCCTTTGGCTCAACACCTGTAGCTCAGCGGCTGGAGCACTAACCACATATACTGGAGCTGGTGGGTTCGAACCCAGATCGGGCCTGCCAAACAGCAATGACAACTACAGCCAAAAAGAAAAAATAGCCAGGCGTGTGGTGGGCACCTGTAGTCCCAGCTACTTGGGAAGCTGAGGCAAGAGAATCACTTAAGCCCTTGAGTTTAAGGTTGATGTGAACTGTGACACCCTGGCACTCTACTGAGAGTGACATAGTGAGACTGTCTTAAAAAAAAAACAACAACAAAAAAAAACCTTCTCCTTTACATTCACAACTTGGCTGTTTGGTATAAGAGGCCTAGCTTTTGGCCTCTCTCACCTTTTGACAGCCTTTCATACAAAGCTTAATCATTTTGATTATAGCTGTTGATTTAAAGAGACATACGACTTTTCCATCTTATATGGGCATGTTTTGTGGTACCCAAAAACAATTACAATGGTAACATCAGTGATCACTAATCACACATCACCCTAACAGATATATTAATAATGAAAAAGTTGAAATATTGTGGGAATTACCTAAATGTGACACAGACACAAAGTGATCAACATGGTATGGGAAAATGGCACTGATAGACTTGCTTATGGCAAGGTTGCCGCAAACCTTCATCTTAAAAAAAAAGTCTGCAAAGCACAATAAAGTGAAATACAACAAAATGAAGTAAGTATGCATGTACCTTAGTATAGCTTGAAAATTTCTAAATTATGTGTTTTATCTTAAGAATTCATGTGAATTTTGTATTTCACCTGCCATTGTCACAGTCCCTTCAGATGGACACTTTTGACAGGATTAGGCAGGTATGTTTTAGACTATTTAACCAAATCCCTCTTCTGACCACCACTGGGCTTGATATGGGCTTCTGAATAGTGGGCAGTCATTGTAGGAGACAGACCACTACAAAGTGAGATTAATTTATTTGCTTCAAATCTGGACTCCACATTTAATTATCTATATTAGTTAGAACAAATTATTTAACCTTTTGATTGTATTTCTTCATCTGTGAAGTGAGAATACAATTAGTTCAGTGATTATTGTGAACATAAACAAAGATAACTAAAATGGCCAGTACTGATTGGTTTATAGTAGGCATTTGGTAAATAATAAAATAACTGCTATTTGTGGATAGTAACTTATTCTCAGCAAATTAGACCTTGAATGTATGTTTAAATCTGTAAAAATTACAACCGCTACATTAAATCCATAGCATATGATAGTTACTACATTTCCAGATTATGTTGTTAAAAATAGAAAACATGTTTCCTCAAACTCATATTGCTTCTTTGACCTACTCATTTCATGAAAACAAAAGGCTAGAATTGCCTTTATGCTCATGTGCTCTGAATTAACAGACTTGGCTATGTATAAGAACATTACACAAATGCCAGGAATAGGTTTTGATTTTCCTGTGAGAATGGAATCTCAAAAATATTCTGCACATATTTTGGGGGAAGAAGATGTATGGGTCAACAGCACTAGTGAACATCTGTTTCTCTTAGGTATTTTAAGTGTTATTTGAAATAGGCGCTTTTAAAATTGTATATATTTCAGGTGTAAAACTTGATGTTTTGATAATATGATTACTACAGCGAATTAGGAACTTTAATTTTGAGCCAGTGTATCAACATTGTGAAAAGAAAGTTACATCAGGATGTAGCAAAACATACAGAAAACACTGACTTGACTTAAACTCTGTATGAGAGACCTTGCTCATAGTTATTGTTTAGCAAATATTTGTTGACTGGTCTCTTGCTATACATTCATTTACTCAAATGCATTAATGGAAGTCTTAAGGTACTTAAGATTTGAATACATAAAATAGGGTAGTCCCTTTACCTATGGAATGACGTATATGTTTAGTTGTCTTCCGTCTGTTTAGTGCTAGAAGTCATAATAAGGGGCTAGGGTTTCTGGTACTAAATTATGTCATATTTTCAGGTAGAATTCTGGGGTTTTTCTTAGAGCAGTTATTATTTACTGATTTGATTTTAAACATGTACATGAAGAAAGCCATGCAAATATATGGCTTTGTGAGTTTCTTAAATTGTCTGTATCAAGTTTATTTTCATTATTCTATTTTTTTTTTTTTTTTTTAGACAGTGTCACTTTGCTGCTCTTGGTAGAATGTGGTGGTGTCATAGTGCACTGCAATCTCAAACTCTTGGGCTTAAGTGATCCTCTTGCCTCAGCTTCCTGAGTAGCTAGGACTACAGGCTGGTTTTCCTATTTTTTAATAGAGATGGCAATCTTGCTCTTGCTCAGGGTGTTCTTGAACTCCTAAGCTCAAGCAATCCACCCACCTTGGCCTCCCAGAGTGTTAGGATTACAGGTGAGAGCCACCGTGCTCGCCTTCATTGTTCTTTTGATAGAACAAATTGAAATGTATCTTTGGCTTATAGAAGTTTGGTGTATTTTGACAAGATTATGACAAATTGTTGAGGTCTCATCCTTTTATATATTTATTATTATTATTATTATTATTTTTTTTTTTTTTTTGTAGAGACAGAGTTTCACTTTACCACCCTTGGTGGAATGCCATGATGTACAGGACTCACAACAACCTTCAGCTCTATGGGCTTCTGCAATTCTCTTGCCTCAGCCTCCCGAGCAGCTGGGACTACAGGCGCCTGCCACAACGCCTGGCTATTTTTTGGTTGCAGTTCAGCCGGGGCTGGGTTTGAACCTGCCACCCTCGGTATATGGGGCTGGTGCCCTACTCACTGAGCCACAGGCGCCACCCTATTTTATTATTTTTTTTGAGACAGAGTCTCACTGTGTTGCCCTTGGTAGAGTGCTATGGCATCACAGCTGACAGCAACCTCAAACTCTTCCTCAGCCTCCCCAGTAGCTGGGACTGCAGGTGCCTGCCACAATGCCCAGTTATTTTTTGGTTGTATTTGTCATTGTTGCTTGGCAGCCCCAGGCTGGATTTGAACCTGTCAACTCCAGTGTATGTGGCTGGTGCCCTACTTATTAATAAGTATTTTATTATTTTGCTTCTATCTTAAATGGGAGTACTTTCTTAATTTCTTCTTTTGTTTCCTTTTTTAAATCAAAACTAAAGCTTTTGTTTTTTAAAATTTTTTTATTAAATCATAACTGTATACATTAATGCATTTATGGGGTACACTTTGCTGATTTTATATACAATTTGGAATGCTTACATCAAACTGGTTAACATAACCTTCACCTCACTTACTTACTGTGTTAAGACATTTATACTCTACACTTAATAGATTTGACATGTACCCTGGCAATATGCACCATAGGTGTGGTCCCACTGATTACTCTCTCTCCATCCAACCTCCCTCCTCCCCTCCCATTCCCTTCTTCTTCCCTCCTTCATCCTGGCCTATACTTGTGTTTTATCTTTCATATGAAAGTGTGGTGCTAGGTGAATTAGCTGGCAACTTGCAGAAGATTGAAACTGGACCCATACCTTTCACTATTAACAAAAATTGACTCTCCACTGGATAAAAGATTAAAAGATAAACTTAAGACATGAAACTATAAAGATACTTGGAGAAAGTGCAGGAGAAACACTTGAAGAAGTTGGCCTGGGAGAATATTTTATGAGGAGGACCCCCTGGGCAATTGAAGCAACACCAAAAATACATTACTGGGATTAGATCAAACTAAAAAGCTTGCACAGCCAAAAACACAGTAAGAAAAGGAAGCAGACAGCCTTCAGAATGGGAGAACAGTGTAGTTTATGTTTCTGACAAAGGTTTGATAACCAGAATCCAGAGAGAACTCAAACTTATTAATAAGAAAAGAACAAGTGATCCCATTTCATTGTGGGCAAGAGCCTTGAACAGAAGCTTCTCTGAAGAAGATAGGCGCCTACAGACACCTGACACATCGTTTTTAGTCATCAGAGAAATGCAAATCAAAACCATTTTGAGATATCGTGTAACTCCAGTAAGAGTAGCCCACATAACACAATTCCAAAACTACAGATATTGGCGTGGATGTCGAGAAAAGGGAACAATTCTGCACTGCTGGTGGGAATGCAAGCTAATACGTTCCTTTTGGAAAGAAGTTTGGAGAACACTTAGGGATCTAAAAGTAGACCTGCTGTTTGATCCTGCAATTCCTCTACTAGGTGTATATCCAGAAGGCCAAAAATCATTTTACAACAAAGATATTTACACCAGAATGTTTATTGCAGTACAATTCATAATTTCCAAGTTATGGAAGCAGCCCAAGTGCCCTTTGACCCATGAAAGGATTAATAAATTGTGGTATATGTACACCATAGAATATTATGCAGCCTTAAAAAAGGATGGAGACTTTACCTCTGTTATGTTTACATGGATGGAGCTGGAACATCTTCTTAGTAAAGTATTTCAAGAATGGAAGAAAAAGTATCCAGTGTATTCAGTACTATTATGAAATCACACTTTCATATGAACAATAAAACACAACTTTTATTTTTTTTTTAAACTTTTATAATCCTTGCTTTACCATAAACATCAGATGTTATTAAAGTTGTGTGCTAGGGCTTTATGAAAGGCTGATAATATTTAACATGTTGTGCACAAATTATTTAAATGACATGTGTAAATTAAGGTGTTAAGAAGGGCTTTAACTCATAGGAGGAAGGTTATTTGCTGATACTAAAAAATGAAGTTCAGGGCTATGCCTGTGGCTCAAAGGAGTAGGGTGCCAGCCCCATATCCCGGAGGTGGTGGGTTCAAACCCAGCCTCGCCCAAAAACTGCAAAAAAAAAAAAAAAAAAAAAAAAAAAGTGAAGTTCAGGTACAGAGTTAACTACTCTGGTTTCTGGGTTGATTATCATGGAAACAATTTCTCCTTTGTAAAATTTAGCTTAAAAGTGGTAATTTTGATATAAAATACTTGAGTTTTTATCTGAATTCCTTTGTTCAGAAGGAAAAACCCGAAAGTCTTCAGTTATCACTAAAAATTGTCATGAAATTCTCTACTGAATTCTCCAGTTGTGTTTTTAATACACAGGTAAATGCTATTTGTTACCTTTTTTTCCTAAGGCAAAAAAAAAAAAAAAAAAAAAAAAAATGAGTATGAGTTCTTTCCTGCTTCTGAACATGAAGGCAGAGGATTGCCTTGTTTGCCTTCAGCTGCCAGGTGACTTCAGTGTTTTGCCACTGTGCATGTCTGTAAATGACTGCAAAGAGGCTGCAAATATTGATTTTTGAGGTTCCAAATAAATTTTAGTGATTAGGGAACTTAAATGTGGAAACTAAATAATACCAACTATATACTAATTGTGAAGGTGAGAAATTTAATGTAAATATGTATCTTTTTTTATTAGGATTTTTGTTGATATTCTGTTGTTTTTGCCCAGGTTATTATTTTCTAATTTCATATAAATCAGTTACATTGAATCTCCCAGTGATTTCAGCTTTGTACTGTGTAATTGATTTTATTGTTCATTTTTAGTTCTTTATAGAGTTAACTTCCCTGTCCCTGAGTATTTGTCTTTAAATTTTGGCTCTCTCATGGTAAGCTGGGACATATATTTAGGTGATTATTTTCAAGAAGATATGAGTGATCTAATTTCTGAGTTCTTCTTCAGCTGAGAAGGACCTGGTCATATACATGTATTGACATTGGGTTCTTAGGTTTTGATCTTTCTGTTTTTCCCTTGGAAAGTTAAAGAATTGATGTAGTATAATCTGGCTTTTAGTTTTCCAGATGAAAAGGTTAAGTTTCAGATTAACTTGATTCTCTCCCACCCACCTTCCCTCTTCATCTCTGTAAATAATTCTTTATTATTCCTTATTTTACCATGGGACTTAAAAATATAATTTTACCAGGCTATATATATATATCTAGATGTTGGCATGTTTTAATTAATTTTTCTTTTACGCTTAAAAGTCTATAGATATTCAGATTCAGATTCAGATTTTCCTTCAGTTTAGAAAAATTTCCTTCTAATATCTTTTTGGAAGATATAGGATAGTGGTTAAGAACACAAACTGAGGAACCAGATTGTTTGATTTCCAGTTCCTACTACGAGACTAGTGACTTTGGTCAAGGTTCTTCACTTTTATGTGCTTCAGTTTATTCACCTGTGAAATGGGGACAATAGTAGACCTAGAGAATAATACCTGGCATATTTTAAGAATTCTTCTCTATCATAATGGCCTTTTGTATTATTATTTTCACTTCACTTCTTTGTTTTCTTTTTGTGTAATTATTGTCTATTTAGATTTCCTCTTTTAGATCTGATCATATTTCTCTTACCTTAGCATTTGTATTTCTTAATTCTTTTATTATTTCTGGGAAAAACTTTTTAATTGTTAAATCATCTTTCTTAATTTGATCAGAAAAGTAATCTTAATCTGACCAGATTAAGATGTTGGCCAGATCTGCTGTGGTTTTCCTTTAGCAATCATGTTATTTTGTTTCTGCAGTTTCTCTGAATCTGAGATTCTTATCTCTTCTTAACTTCCTGTTCAGGTTTCATGTTTGTAGTCCTCTCTTGAATTGTCCTGAAAAGATCAATTAGAAATTTTATAAACTTGTTTTCCTATATTTTGTAGTAAATCTATTTTGGAAAAAAATTTTTCATTGTTCAGGTTAGTTCTGCAGTTTAAATTCTGATATTTTTTTGAATTGGCATTTTCTGAAGTATTGTATGTTTTTGGATGTGATATTTTTTTCCTGTTTTTTATATTATAGTAAAAGGTCTCTGGTTGGCCACTTTTGGTCTTAGTATAAGGTAGAATTTGAGATGTATTTTAACAAAGATGGATGGATGTGGATCTTTTTTTTGGAGACAGAGTCTGGCTCTCTCACCCTGGCTAGAGTACAGTGGTGTCTTAGCTTACTGCAACCTCAAACTCCTAGGCTCAGGTGATCCTCCTGAGTGATCCTCCTGAGTCAGCCTCCTAAGTAGCTTGGGACTACAGGGGTATACCACCACACCTGGCTAATTTTTATTTTCTTTCTTTCTTTCTTTCTTTTTTTTTTTTTTTTTTGAGACAGAGTCTCACTATGTCTCCCTCGTTAGAGTGCTGTGGCATCACAGCTCACAGCAACCTCCAACTCTTGGGCTTAAGTGATTCTCTTGCCTCAGCCTCCCAAGTAGCTGGGACTACAGGTGCTCACACAATGCCCAGCTATTTTTGTTGTTGTTGTTGTAGTTGTCATTGTTGTTTGGCAGGCTGGGCTGGTTTCAACCCCGCCAGCCCCTGTGTTGTTGGTGCCCTAGCTGCTGAGCTATAGGAGCCGAGCCCCTGGCTAATTTTTCTTTTTCTTTTTCTTTTTTCTTTTTTTGATAGAGACAGGGTCTCACTTTTGCTTAGGTTTGTCTTTAATTCCTAAGGTCAGGTGATCCTCCATCCTCTGCCTACCTAAAAGCGAGGATTATAGGCATGAGCTACTGTGCTCAGCCCATTTTCTTACATCTGTGATGTAAGAAAAGTGAAGGGAGACGATGTTTCTTGAATCCTCAGAAATGACTAATTCGGGATTCACAATATCCTAGAAAGGAACAGTAAATGATAATCATTAATATTTATTCATTTTTTTAATGTGCCAAGTGCTTTACATTTATTACATCCTTTAATCTTTCCTAACAATTCTAAGGTGGATATTATTATCCCTTATGTTTTAAATATAATGAAGTTGCAGTTTAGAGATTTACTCACTTACCGGTCATAAAATTCTTAAATGGTAGCAGTTGGGGGCTTAATAGCTAGGCTTTAATGGCCTCTCAACTAAGTGTTTTTTTTTTTGTTGTTTTGTTGTTGCAGTTTTTTTGGCCGTGGCTGGGCTCGAACCCGCCACCCTCGGCATATGGGGCCGGCACCCTACTCCTTGAGCCACAGGCGCTGCCCTCAATGGCCTCTCATCAATATTCCAAAGGGCTTGAACTCTTACAAGTAGGCAAGTTTAGTTCCAAACTGATGTACGGCTCTATTTTACCCATAATAGTCATTGGAAGATGTGTTTAGATGCCTCTTAGTGAAAGAATTCCCCAAGGTTCTACTTAACATATTTTGGAAAGCCACATTTATTCTCAATTTTGCTTATTCACAGATAATCTTTCTTATTTGATTACCCATTTGTTAAGCATAACAGAATACATTTGATTTCTTGCTTTTTAAAATTATTCTTGGAGTTTCCTGGAGAGAAGAGAGCCATATTTTATATGAATGTGTTTTCAGAGTCTATCATTGTCCCTATCACAATAGGGTTGAAAGAATGTTATGTAAGTTAATTAGGTAAGGAAATTCCATGAGGAGATTCCATTGCATAATTCCTCCAGTGGTTGAGTATGTTTATTACAGTTAGCTGAAACCCTTTTCTGACATACAGATGCTTATTATGACTTAGAACCACTGTTTTAAGATTTTGAGTGTGTTTGGAGACTCCTAAGTGATTGATAAATAATTTCTGCCTTTCTTGATTCTTAGGTGTTCATGCTGTAATGATGAAAATGTTCAGTTCCATAGTGTTGGTTTAGATGTTGTTTATCACATACAGAGAAAGGCCACTTAAGAGCTTTAATGAAGCTGGATGCCTGTAGCTCAATGGTTAGAGTGCTGGCCCAGTGCACTGGGGGTGGTGGGTTTGAACCTGGCCAGGGTGTGCTAAACAACAACAACAAAAGATCTTTAATGAGATAATAAGCACATTATTGTCTAGCTCATAATGGAGTTATTTACTAAACCAGTCCCATAATGACTTTGCACATTGTGATCTTAATTTTGGCTTTTAGAGTGGGAAAGACATACAGTAAATGATTCCTAGATCCAGGGACTTGACTTAATGAGCATAAATTTAGAACAGGTAAATTTTTAAGCTCTTTGGAATTTGGGATAGTATTTTGATTTGATTTAAGATGATTGATCAGATTCTATCAATGAAAATAAGTTTTTCTAAAATAAAAATATGTGTAGTAATCAAAAAGGAAATGAAATATTCTGATCAACAACATGGTGCGTTGCACTGTACTGGGGAATTAAGATATAAATGTAATATTTTAAAATTCATTTACCAAGGAAATAAAAAAAAATTAATGTCTTCAATATAAATACTTAAAATTACAGGACATAAAAATTATGGGATTATATCAGACCTGAATTTTAAGTTATTTTACCTACTTTACTAGTAGGGTTTTGAGTCATATACCTTTTTTTTTTATTTTTAAAAGAATTGTAATAGAGTTGGTACAGTTTGAATTCCATCACATTATAATAGTAGAGTCTGGGCTTTTGTTATACATTACATCTCAAAGGTAATTTTTTATTACTCACTCCCACCTTTCCCTCTTTGGAATTTTCAGTGTCCATTGTATTACTCTGTGTGTCTTTGTGTAGCTATACTTTAGCTCCCATTTATAAGTGATAACACGTGACATTTATTTTTCTGTTCCTAAGTTACCGCACTTAGGACAGTGGTCACCAGTTCTATCCAAGTTGTTACAAAAGACATTGTTTCATTCTTTCTTATGATGAGTAGTACTTCATGGTATATTATATCACATTTTTTTAATCTGCTCATCAGTTGATGGGCACTTAGGCCGATTCAGTATCTGCAGTTATGAATTGTGCTGCAGTAACATAGGAGTGTAACTACCTTTTGATACAATGATTTCTTTTCCTCTGGGTAGATATCCGATAGTGGATCAAATGAGAGATCTACTTTTAGTTCTTTGAGGAATCTCCATTCTGATCTCCATAAAGGCTTACTAATTTACATTTCCATCAACAGCGTGTAAATGTTGCCTTTTTACCACATCTGTACCAACGTCAACATCTGTTGTTTTTTTGCTTTTTAATAATGTCCATTCTAATTGGAATAAGATGGTATCTCATTGTGGTTTAATTTTCGTTTCTCTGATGGTTTGTGAAGTTGAATGTTTTTTTCTTTTTTATTAAATCGTAACCTGGTACATTGATGCATTTATGGGGTTCAGGGAACTGGTTCGATTATACAATGTGAAATGCTTACATTGAAGTAAGTAACACGTCCATCACAATTATACTCATTTCTTAATAGTTTTGAAATGTACCATTGCATTATGCACATAGGTGAGGTCCCCCCAAATACCCTCCCTCCTCTTATGTCCCCCCTCCCCTCCCCTCTCCTCTTCCCTTCTACTTTCTGGACTATAGTTATGTTTTGTCATTTGTATGAGTGTGTATGAGTGTGTAGGTGATTATATATTCATTTCATAGTAGTATTGAGTACATTGGATACTTTTTTTTCCATTCTTGAGATACTTTACTAAGAAGAATATGTTCCAGCTCCATCCATGTAAACATAAACGATGTGAAGTCTCCATCTTTTTTTATGGCTGCATAGTATTCCATGGTGTACATATACCACAATTTGTTAATCCATTCATGGGTCAGTGGTCACTTGGGCTGTTTCCATGTCTTGGCTATTATGAATTGGGCTGCAATAAACATTCTGGTGCAAATGTCTTTGTTGTAAAATAATTTTTGATCATCTGGGTATATACCTAGTAGAAGAGTTGCAGGATCGACAGGTAGGTCTACTTTTAGTTTCTTGAGTGTTCTCAAAACTTCTTTCCAAAAAGGTCATATTAGGTTTCATTCCCACCTGCAATGTAGAAGCGTTTCCTTCTCTCTGCATCTATGCCAACATCTGTAGTTTTGGGATTTTGTGATGTGAGCTTATCTTACTAGAGTTAGATTATAGCTCAAAGTGGTTTTGATTTGCATTTCTCTGATGATTAAAGATGATGAGCATTTTTTCATGTTTGTAGGCTATGCACCTGTCTGTATCAGAGAAGTTTCTGTTCAAGTCACTTGCCCACATAGAAATGGAGTTAGTTTATTCTTTTCTTATTGATTGGTTTGAGTTCTCTGTAGATTCTAGTTATCAGACCGTTGTCGGAAGCATAACCTGCAAAAATCTTCTCCCATTCTGAAGGTTGTCTGTTTGCTTTACTTACCGTGCTCTTGGCTGTGCAAAAGTGTTTTAGTTTGATTAGATCCCAATGATGTATTTTTTGTGTTGCTTCAGTTGCCAGGGGGTGGGGAGGAAGTCCTCATCATAAAATATTCTCCCAGGCCAATTTCTTCACGTGCTTTCCCTGCACTCTCTTCTAGTATTTTTATAGTTTCATGTCTTAAGTTTAAATCTTTTATAAAAAAATAAAAAAAATCTTTTATCCAGTGAGAATCAATGTTTGTTAATGGTGAGAGGTGGGGGTCAGTTTCAATCTTCTTCAGGTCACCAGCCAGTTCACCCAGCGTCATTTGTTAAATAGGGAGTCTTTCTCTCACTGAATATTTTTGATAGGCTTGTTGAAGATCACATGACGATAAGTAGTAGCTGGGTTCATCTCTTGGTTCTCTATTCTGTTTCATAAATCTACCGCTTTGTTTTTGTGCCAGTACCATGCTGTTTTGATCACTGTAGATTTATAGTACAGCCTGAAGTCTGGTAATGTGATACTTCCTGATTTGTTCTCATTTCTGTGATGTGTTTGCTATTCAAGGTTTTTTTCTGATTCCATATAAAATGAAGTAATATTTTTTCAAGTTCTTTAAAGTATGACAATGGTGCTTTAATAGAGATTGCATTTAACCTGTAGATTGCTTTCAATAGTATGGACATTTTAACAATGTTGATTCTTCCCAGCCATGAGCATGGTATGTTTTTCCATTTGTTAATATCTTCAGCTATTTCTTTTCTCAGAGTTTCATAGTTCTCTTTATAGAGATCTTTCACATCCTTTGTTAGGTAAACTGTCAAAGGTGTGTTAAAATCTCCAACTATTATAGTGCAGGAAGATAATAAGTTGTTCATATCCATTCTGGTAGGGTACATAAATGTTAATTATCAAAATTTCTTCATGTTGGGTGTTTCCCTTGACAAATATGTAGTGACCTTCCTTATCTTTCTTTATCTTTGTTGGTTCAATTGTATCTGCTACTAAAATTGCAACTTCTTCTTTTTTCTGGTTTCCATTTGCCTGTATTATACAAGTTCATCCCTTCACTCTGTGAGTCTATTTTTATCCTTTAAGATAAGGCGAGATATCTGGTCTGAGTTTATATATCCAGTCAGCCAGCCTTTGCCTCTATAGAGGACAATTTAAACCATTAACATTAATTGAGAGAATTGATAAGCCTGGTTGTGTTTTGGGTGTCGTGATTTTCGGATGTCTGGTGGGCATTTTTCATCCTTTCACCACTGTGTAAGTTGGGTTTTGTTCAAAAATTTCTGGGTGAGTTTACTTCACAGGTAGAGCATTGTATTGGTCATTGTGGAGGATGGGTCTGAGAATATACTGGAGAGCTGGTTTAGTTATGGGAAATTTCTTCAACATGTCTATGTCATTAAAGTATTTGATTTCTCCATAATAAATGAAATTCAGTTTAGCTGGATACAGGATGCTGGGATGGAAGTTGTTTTGTTTTAGGAGATTGAAGGTTGATGACCATCTTCTTCTGGCTTGAAATGTTTCAGCTGAGAGATCTGCAGTCATTCTGGTATTTCTCCCTTTGTAGGTGATACTTTTCTTATGTCTGGCTGCTTGAAGAATTTTCTCCTTTGTCTTAACTTTGGCAAAGTTAATCACAATGTGTCTAGGAGATGCTTTATTTGGATTGAGTCTTGCTGGGGTTCTGAAACTGTCTGCTATCTGAAGTTCTGTATTTCTTGCAATGCTTGGGAAATTCTCCTCCATAATCTCTTGGAATAGAGCATCTGTACCTTTAGGACCATCCTCTTCTCCTTTGGGAATTCCTTTAAGATGAATGTTTGATCTTTCAGAGTGATCCCACAACTCTCTCAGGGAATGATCAGTTTTTGCTCTCCATTTGTCTGTCTCTGAGCGTTTGGGAATGTTCAAAAGCTTTGTCTTCATTTTCAGAGATCCTTTCTTCTGCCTGGTCAACTATTACTGAGGGATTCTACTGTATTTCGGAGCTCCTCAACTAACTTTTTTGTTTCTTTGAGCTCTGCTATCTCTTTTCTCATGATGTCCATATCTTTGGTGACTTGGGCTTTGAATCCATTAATTTCTTGAGACAACTTAAGAACTACTCTTTGGAATTCAATTTCTATCTTTTCTTCCATTCTATTTATCTTATTTGCTATCCATATTCTGAATTCTATTTCTGACATTGCTGCCATTTGTCTATGAACATGGCATGTTCAGTTGTATCTCCTTTGTCATTTCTTAGAGGGGGGTTGATCTACTCTGGTTATTCATGTTGCCAGAGTTGTTCTGTTGGGTCCACACCATGTTTATTTTCCACCATTTGGTTATTAGAACTGGTAGGGTGAGATTGAATTAGGGTTTCCAGGTAGTAGAGATAGCCCCTTACCAAAATGCTAGGCTTTGTAATTGTGGCTTACCTCCTAGAACCTTACAAAGGCCCCTTTTAGAGTTTTGGCCAGAGACTCTGAGGACCTGTTTGGTGAAATAGTACAAGCTAGGTCTGTTTTAATGTCAGCCAACCTCTACCCTATCCTAAGAAACCACAGTATTAGGTTTAAATCTCAACTGTGAAGAGATACAAACAGCTGTGGCGCCCAGCCCCACCCTTCAGTTCTTTTCTGCTATAGAACTTTGAAGGTCAACCTCAGAAGTCGCTGAATGGACAGCTCCAGACATGGGTTCCAACCAAATTGTCTCAGGCAGTGCAAACCCTGCCCAACAGAGAGGGATTCAAGGGTCTCCAACAGCACGATGCCTTGGAGCCAGGCATCCACATTCCCACCCACCAGACTCAGTCTACACTGCTGTTCACTTCTCTGCTCACAGGCCCAGCTGGAGACAGGGGCTGCCCCTGCCCACCGGTCTCAGTCCACACCAGCTAGCCTCTGCTTGCCAGACGAGTTGTAGTCAGGGACCACGCCCCTGCCTGCCAGTCTCAGTCCATTGCCTGACAAGCCTCTATTTGCAGGCTCTATTATAGTCAGGGCACCGCACTCCTCCTGCAGGTCTCAGACATCATCCAGTAAGCTTCTGCTCACCAGCCCCGCTGGAGACAGGGGACCATGCCCTAGCCCTCAGATCTTGGTTCACACCCAGTAAGCCACTGCTTGAGGGTTCTGTTAGAATCAGGGGACCACGCACTTGCTCTCAGGTCGCAGTCCACCCCTATCAAGCCTCTTCTCGCAGGCCCAGCAGGGGTTGGGGACCAGCCCTGTCTGCCGAACTCAGTCCACATGGGGCAACCACTGTCCCTCTGTGGGTGCTGTTAGAGCGCTGGGTTCTGCATCCTGTCCTGCCAGACACAGCCTGAAGTGAGAGTCAACACCCATTGGCCGGGTATAGTCATAACCAGGGGACTGCTCCTTCTCCCACCGAGTGTCCCTTTTTTCCCATACCCTCTTTCTTCCTCGTTAGTTACAGATTCTGTCCTGATGGTTGGTGGTCCACACTATGCACAGATCTCTCAGGACAAGACCAAACACTCTGTGCTTTGCAGGGGGGCAGAATTTCAGACCTCCATGCAAGGGGGAAGGGTGGACTGGGAGTTTGGACTTGTAGGGGAAAATATCTGTTCAATTTTATGCCTGGTGGGGTGGTGTCTAGATTCATAAGTGGGACCTCCCTGGAAAAAGATACCTGGAGTGGCTCTCTCCAGCAAGGTAAAATGAGGTCTTTTGTTCCCTGCTCGTTGGCAGATAGTCTGTGGCAGGCATCTTGCTTGGGGGAAGGGTCTCTTGTCCTCTTATTGATAGGCTTTGTACCTGTAATTTGTATTCTTGAATGCTCTTCCTTGGAGTTACAACTTGCTGAACTTCTTTCTTCGCTCAGCTCCCCACGTTTGGCTTCATAGAGTCTGATTCCACTCAGTTTTTCTTCCTCTGCCCAGGAGCCTCTGCCAAGGGTTGCTGTCGGCCATTTTCCCAGACTTCCTCCTGAACATTTTTTCATTTGTTTCTTGGCCATTTGTGTATCTTCTTTTGAAAAATGGCTTTTTATGTCATTTGCCCAAATTTTACAGGTTTTTTTTTTTTTTTTTAAATTTTTGCTGAGTTTTTTGAGTTTCTTGTAGATTCTGGATATTAGTCTTTTGATGGAAACATATTTTCTCCAATTTCTGTAGGTTTTCTATTTACTCTTGATTATTTCTTTTGCTATATAGAAGCTTTGTAGTTTAAGTCCTCTTTGTCTGTTTTTTGTTTTTACTGTATTTGCTTTTGGGTCTTAGTTATAAATTCTTTGCCTAGACAAGTGTCCAGAAAAGTTTTTCCTAGGTTTTCTTCTAAGATTTTTATTTTTTTCAGGTTCTCCTGAAAAAATTTAAGTGTTTAATTCATCTTGAGTTTATTATTGTATGGTGAAAGACAGGGATTCAGTTTCATTCTTCTGAATTAGATATGGCTATCCAATATTCTCAGCGCCATTTGAAAAAAGTGTCCTTTCTCCAGATATGTTCTTGTCAACTTTGTCAAAAATCAGTCGGCAGTAAATATATGCATAATTTCTGGGTTCTCTATTCTGTTCCATTGATCTATGTGTCTTTTTATGTACTAGTATCGTACTGTTTTGGTTACTGTAGCTGTGTAGTATGATAAGAAGTCTGGCAATGTGATGCCTCCAGGTTTGTTCTTTTTGCCTTGTATTGCTTTGCTTATTTGGCCTCTTTTTTGGTTCCATATGAATTTTAGAATTTTTTTTCTAATTCTGTGAAAAATGACATTGGCATTTTGATAGGAATTGCATAGACTATGTAGATTTCTTTGAGTAGTATAGTCATTTTAACAATACTGATTCTTCCAATCCATGAGCATGGGACGTTTTTTCTTTAGTGTTGTCTCTGATTTCTTTCATCAGAGATTTGTAGTTCTCCTTGGACAGATCTTTCACCTCCTCAGTGAAATTTATTCCTAGTTTCCCCCCTCCCCCCCAGCTTTTATAAATGGAATTTGATTCTTAGCTTGGTTGTTCTTGGAGCCTTTTGGAGGAGTTCTTATGGTTTTTTAGGCATAGTTCGTATGGGCAAACAGGTACAATTTGACTTCCTCTTTTTCAATTTGAATGCCTGTTCTTTCTTCTGCCTGATTGCTCTGGCTAGCACTTTCAGTACTATGTTTAATAGAAGTGGTGAAAGTGGGCACCATTGTCTTATGCCAGTTCTCAGGGGGAATGCTTTGAGCTTTTCCTCATTCAGTATGATGTTGGCTATGGATTTGTAATATACAGCTTTTATTATTTTGAGGTATGTTTTTTCTAGACCCAGTTCTTTGAGGGCTTTTATCATGATGGATGCTAGATTTTATCAGTTGTTTTTTCTGCATCTATTGAGACGATTATATGTTTTTTATTTTAATTCTGTTCAGGTGGTAAAGCATATTTATTTATTTATTTATTTATTTTGGCTGGGGCTGGGCTTAAACCCGCCACCTCCCGCATATGGGGCCAGCACCCTACTCCTTTGAGCCACAGGCGCTGCCCGTAAAGCACATTTATTGATTGACTTGGATATGTTGAACTATCCTTGCATCACTAGGATAAAACCCAGTTGATCATGGTGAATTATCCTTTTTTATGACTTGTTGGATTCAGTTTGCTAGTATTTTGTTGAGGTTTTTTTTTTTTTTTTTCTTTTGCTGCATTCTTTCCCAGTTTCTCTGGTCGTATATCATAGTGGAGGAGATTTTATTCATACATTGTTTCTTAGTTCCAAAGCATTCTCTTTTAAAAGATTAATAGTTTTGGTCATTAATTCCTTAATAGTATATTCCTCCAGAATTGTGAAAGCCAATTTAATATCTTTAATTGTTTCTTACAAATCTTAAGTACAGCAAAGTTTATTCTAAGTTACCATGATTTAAAAATTTATGTTGATGGTTTTAGTCTCCCTTCCCTTATAAAATGGCTTGGATACATTGGTTCAGGGAAATAACAGTGAAGCTGGTTGAGGGAAAATTGAAAAACCCATAAAGTAATAGCTATTCTTAGAATTATTGATTCTGAAAAAATACTTACTTAGATTCATTGTATTACTTTCTTAGATTCAGTGCTTATTTATAAGAAAAATATGAGATTTATAGTTTTAATAGTGTTAAGTATTCATATATGTAGTCATACATGCATTGTGTTCATTAAGATTTGAGATTTTTGTGGCAAGTAAGAGTAAGAGGTAATTGAAAATAAAATAAGATAAAATAGGTAAAGGAGATGTCTTCATATAAGTTCTTGTATAGGTGGTAGCTAACAATCTGGTATTCCTAGAACATGAAATGCAATTTGGCAAATTATCAGAAACAGGCATAGGCATAACAGTCTGTTCCTGGGGAAATTTTATATCTTTCTTGTATTTGACTTAGTCCATTAGATAAATTATTATCTCCGGTTTCCAAAGTGCGTGTGTTAATTTTTTTTTTAATCTATGGATGAGCTAGATATATTTTTTAAAAATATAAACCAATAGGATAATATTTTTCTAGAGTTGATTAATCAACTAGGGAGATTTTTGAAACTGCTTCCAGAGATGATACAAGTTATGTTTTGTTATATCTTGTTTGTACTACCTCAGTACTTCTAAGATTTAAATTTTTATACCTTTTTAAAGTTTTCTGTTTACTTGATATTTCTGGGATTTGAGGTAGTGTTTATTTTCTGTTATGTTCATTTTCTACTTGAGTTGATCCTAGTACTTTTAATGATTATGCTGTTGTGTTATTTGACACTAACATTTTAGCCATGTTTTCTTGTCCCTGCTGATTATATTTTGATTTTTATAAATGACCATTATAGAACAAGGTACAGTCTCTCTTTTACCTTGAAAAAAAATGAAAAGTCTTTCCAGTGTGTCCCCATTCTGTTCTAGTCATCCAAATGTGAGGTCACTGTCACTGTGGATTTGCTTGTTTGAATGAGTTTCTTTTTGGGGTCTCTCAGTAGCAACTACTAGGGCCAGTGTTTTACATGACTTTTTTTTAATTCAAAAGGAGTTTGGTTATTAATTTTTATCTTAATCTACTCCCATCATGGTATTTAAAGAAATGATTCTTTAGTTGTGACATGTGTTTATTCCTTCATCATTTATTTTATTTAAGTACCACATAATGTGCTAGGTGCTGAAGGGAATGTGTGCTTGAGGTTTTTTGTTGTTATTCTTGTTATATTTACTTCCCTTGCAATTATTACTTTGTTTTTTTATTTTTATTTTGGTAAATTTGAAGTATATACAGAATCAGAGAGAAGGATGTAAATATTCTCAAGAGCTTCTATCAAATTTCGCAATTATCAAATGATGACCATACTCTAGTCTACCCCTGATTATGTGAAGCAAGTTCAGGCAGTCATATCATTAAATCTGTAAATATAGCTAACAATCAAGGATTTTCTCATAACCATATCACTATCCTTATATTCTCAACAATATTAATAATAATTTCTTAAAATCATTGACTATTAACTAATCAATGTTTTCATTGTCCTTGCATAAATGGGAAATTTGAAGGGGAAGTCTCTAATACTTAAACTACTCTGTTTTTTAAAAAAAGTTGTCTTTTGGTGTTTTGTTGTATCATAAACCTTTAGAAGTTTTAAGAGTGTGTGCTGGTGAGTTACTTAGTGAAAGAAACTGTCAATGCTCTTACCGTATTCCCTTAATGACATAATTCTGATCAGGCTGTGGGGTACTGGATAACTCCTAGGGTTTCAGAAATTTTTATTTTACTCATCTTAGATACTTTATTTATGCAGCAAATATTTAACTATCTGATTTGTGCTAGATATTGTTCTAGATGTTTGGGTTACACCAATAAATAAAGAATCTCTTCTTTGTGAATGCCATAATTCTTGTGAAAGAGATAATAAATGATAAATATTATATGAAAATATATTAGATTATATGTTAAAAAAGTAAGTGCTCTGGAAAAGAAGAATACCATAGAGCAGGATAAAGGAGAGTTGAAATTTGGTGGTAGTGGGAAGCAGTATTAGATAAGGTGATCAGGTTAGGCCTCTGAGAGGATGAGATTTGAGCAAAGATATGAACAGGGGACTAAGGAAGGAAGCCAAGGAGATATCTGAGAGAAGAATGTTTATTGTGGTGGAACAGCTATTTTTAGAACAAGTGTGCCAGGCGTGTTTGAGATCATTGTAGCTAGAGTTGAGTAAATAAGGAGGAGAATTGTCAGATATATATATATATATATGATGAAGTGGGATGAGGGGATAGTAAGGAGGGCTAGTTTGTAGTACCAGGCATACAATGCCTTTGAAGATCATTTGGTTTTTATTCTCTGTAATTGGGGTGGGGGTGGGGGGCTGTTAGAGGATTTTGAACAGAGAAATGTCAGGAACTAAATTAAAAGGATTGCTATGGCTGCTTTTTGGAATATAGACCATAGGGGAGCACTTAAAGAAATTGGAAGACTACTTAGGAGGTTTTTAAAATAATCTAGGTAAGACATGATATGTCTGGGACTGGGTAATGGCAGTGGAGATGGGGAGAAACAGATGATTGACTGGATATGATTTGAAGGTAGAACCAAAAGAATTTGCTGACTGTAGAAGTAAGTAGTCTGTGTGTTTGTGTGTTTATGTGTGTTTGTATGTGTCTGAAGAAGAAGAGAAAGAAAAATTGAGTGTCATGACTCTAAGGTTTTTGGTCAGAGTGACTAGAAGGATGGAATTGCTATCAACTGAAATGAGAAAGTCTGCAGGAGGCTGTTGTTGGGGTAGGGGTTCATTGGAGGGGGAAAGAGAGAAAGTTTGATTTTTGAATGAGTTGAAATGTCTCCTTAAATATCTAATTGATTTGGTTACACAACTATGCCTGGCAGATAATAAGTGTTTAATACTACATCACCACCAACAAATGCTTGTTAAAAGAATGAATAAACTGAATTCTACGGGAGCAGCATTAGCAACTGTAATATTCTGGCTGTAATAGTCTAGATTCTCCCCTCAGAATGGCAACTAGTCTGTTGTGGCTTATTACCCAGTATTTAAAGGCATGACAAATGCCAAAAGGGACATCAGCATCCCTGTGAGGACTTCAGCACCTGAGTGTCAGCTACTTGCTTGCTGATTGTATTTTATCATGCTTTTCCTTTTAAAACACCAGCAAGCACTTAAAAATATCTTTTTGGTGGGATACTATGTATTCAGTAGAAATCATTATCAGGCTAGTAGATTATATTGTAAACAGGAATAGTTTTCTTTTTAATTATGTAAAGTACTTTTGAATTTTGTTTCCCTTGTGAGTGAAAAATTATAAAGTAAAAGAATCCTGTACGAGAAACGTTTTTTACTTTGAGTTTTCTAAATGAGTAGTGACTCAGTTTTTAGTTTATATTTTCAACTCAGCAAGAGTTTCTCTGCCTATGCTTTTGTAAGCATATGACTTTATGTAATTTCATAGAAACTACTTAAGAAATTTTAGGCATGTCATGATATTTCCTAAATATAGACTTCTTCAGATCTTTCTTCTGAGTGTTTTTTTAAATCACTGATCAATTCATTTATTTAATGTAATGAATTTACTTCTTAGGAAAGTAAGGGAATCACATTGCTGAAAATTTGGGAAAAACAGAAGAGAAGAAACTCACCCACTATCATTTGGTAGGTATATTTCTTTGCAGTTGTTCTCTCCCGTTACATTTTCTTTCAGTTATTTTAAAACTATATAATTAAACTTGGAAAAATCTCATTTTGCTAAGTGGAAAAACAGTAGCACTATACTTCTGGATATTTTTATTTTTGTTCTAATTGGTCACTGATTATCATGTCTAAGTCAGCTGTGACTTATGCAGAAGAGTTTGAAAAAATCCTCTTTTTATAGATTTCAAATTTCTCCCCATATTTTATAACTTTTCCTCATAAACATCTTCCTGGATCATTTTACTGAAAATATTAGGTATGGTCTCAGATGTAAACTGTTCTATGTGTAAACTTTTACTGAATCAAAGGGACATGCTCTTTTAAAAAAATCTAGTTAATTTGAGGGGTTTTCATAAATTTAAACTCTTATATGGATCTCTGTTTTGCATTTTCACTAGTTCTGTAGAACTAGGCAGATATAAATGCATATACATAGACACACACATGCACACAGACACGCATGATATGCCAAGAAGCCTTTGGGTGCAGTGTATTTCAATTCTTCTCATGGGTTAGGAAGTATTAAGTCAGGTATATATCTGAGCAAATACTAAATGTTCTAGTAAACCAGAAAGCTGTGTGTTTCAAGAACACATGTCAGATCTTTGCTTGTAGGCTTTAATAGGAAAAGAAAACTAGTTAACTTAAAAGATGATTTGGCTTCTCTTCCTTAGCTGTGTCGATACTCTATCTTCTTGGGCAATGATTGAGACTCCTCTGACTGCTGATCTTGTTTGAATCAAATAGTTGAAGAGGATAACAGGGAAATCTTAAGTCTTTTTCTTAGCTTCAGAAACCATGTTTGGTTCATGCATTTTTTGTTTCTACCTTTAGTCTCTCAGTATTAGAACCAATAAATTGAGTAATGTTTTCCCTGTTAACTTAATGCCTGTTATATAGGATATACACAGTAAATGTTAACTCACTCCCTTACCTTCTTATTTCTGCTTGGTGTTATACTTTTATAGAGTGCTTTATGTGATAGCAGAAAAGGTAGTCAGCTGGAATCAAAATGTTGTAATAGTGTCATAATTTGTGAATCCTTGGAAAAGGAATATTCTAGTGAATATATTTCTCAACTGAGGACTTCTGGATTCTGTTTCTGGCTCTGTAAGTTTTTTTTTTTTGAGACAGTGTCTCACTATGTCACCCTTGGTAGAGTGCTGTGGCATCACAGCTCACAGCAACCTCCAGCTCTTGGTCTCAAGTGATTCTCCTGCCTCAGCCTCCCAAATAGCTGGGACTATAGGTGCCTGCCACAACACCTGGCTATTTTTTTTTTTTTTTTTTTTGGTTGTTGTTGTTGCAGTTGTCATTGTTGGTTAGCTGGCCCGGGCTGGGTTCAGCCCGCCACCTTCTGTGTATGTGGCTGGCACCGTAACCACTGTACTATGGGTACTGAACCTGGCTCTGTAACTTTTTTTTTGGCCCTTTAACTTTTTAAGGAAACTAATTTCTGTGTGCCTTAACGTCTTAGTCCATATTATATTTTCTCTTCATTTACAGATAATGTTCTAAACGTAATTGATTTATGGAATTTTTAGAGCTCAGAGATATTAGAAATCAATTAGCCCAACCCTTTTTTTTTTCAAATAAAGAAACCAATGTGTTATTATAGAGATGAAATGCCTTTCCTGTGGACATATTAGACCAGAAAGAACTCAAAATTTTTGGCTGTTTATGTACATTGTGCAGCATGACATATCAAAATACTATAGTACACTGCCTTTTTCAAATACTAGATGATAATCTAAAAATCATAAAAGTTTTTAGGAATTGTTTTTTTAATACCAGTGGTGGGGGGAGGGCTACAGTCAAGTGAGCTCCTTAGTGACTATTTCATGTGAAGAGAATTTTTTTCTCCTCTCTCTCCCTGTCTCTTGGGCACTAAGATCTTCATTCTTAAGACAAGTTTATAAAACTTTGAATCATTTAGCTGACAGTTGTGGTTTTCCAGGTAAGAAGTAGCTACATAAAGCATACCATTTTATCAACCTTGATTCTTGAATATAATGCCTATGTAACTGTAGCAGAAAAATCAAGAGAAAAATCTAGAATCAAAGTCCATATTAATTTTGAGAATATTCATTTTTGAAATATTTTTCATTTGTTATTGACTATGAGATATTGCTTAATAGGTTTCTCTAAGCTATGATATAATTGGTCAAAATTATACAATGGATATGTATACCTAGAGTTGAGTTATACTATTAGAATGGTAGCCTGTTGAAGTACATTTTAATTAAGTGGAAAGTTTAATTATAGAAACCACTAGATTTGTTACATCGTAATAGAAGGCCTGTATCAATATCTCCTTGAGAAATTGATCTGCTAGTTATAATGTTAGCTTTTTCTGATTTTCATTTAGTCTAAATGTAAAAGTGTTGAAGAAATTTAAGAACCACTGAAATAGCTATTGCTATGTTAATGCTGTGTAATAATACTAAAAGGTTTGATAGCTTACATTCAGCAAACTTTTTTTAAAATTTTTTTTATTTTTTATTGTTAAATGATAGCTGTGTACATTAGTGCAATCGCCTGTACCCATTCTAAGATGCACCATAGATGTGGCCCCACACGTTACCCTCCCTCCACCAAGACCTCCCCCCTCCCTTCCCCTTCCTTGGCCCTTTCCCCGTAGTCTTGCGCTATAGTTGGGTTATAGCCTTCATGTGAAAGCTATCATTTAGCTTCATAGTAGGGCTGAGTACATTGGATACTTTTTTTTTTTTTTCCATTTTTTATTTTATTTTATTTTTATAATTGTTAAATCATAGCTATGTACATTAGTGCAATCGCCTGTACCCATTCTAAGATACACCATAGATGTGGCCCCACCCATTACCCTCCCTCCACTAAAAACCTCCCCCTTCCCTTCCACTTCTTGGCCCTTTCCCCATAGTCTTGTGCCATAGTTGCGTTATAGCCTTCATGTGAAAGCTATAATTTAGCTTCATAGTAGGGCTGAGTACTTCGGATACTTTTTCTTCCATTCCTGAGATACTTTGCTAAGAAGAATATGTTCCAGCCCCATCCATGTAGACATGAAGGAGGTAAAGTCTCCATATTTCTTTAAGGCAGCATAATATTCTATGGTATACATGTACCACAATTTGCTAATCCATTCGTGGGTCGATGGGGACTTAGGCTTCTTCCATGACTTAGCAATTATGAACTGGGCTGCAATAAACATTCTGGTACAGATGTCTTTGTTACATTGTGACTTTTGGTCTTCTGGGTATAAACCTAGTAAAGGAATTATAGGATGGAATGGCAGGTCTATTTTTAGGTCTCTAAGTATTCTCCAAACATCCTTC